>PVIY010002744.1:0-123098 GCA_004026745.1 Myrmecophaga tridactyla | reverse complement strand
GGGGGGAGGGTGCATAGGCCAGGAGTTGAACCTGGGTCTCCCACATGGTGAGCAGCCGTTCTACCACTGATGTACCCATGCATCCAGGCCTACCTTCTATTAGACTTTCAAGATGAATTGTATCCCTTCATGAGATCTGGACCTTGAGTTAGTGGGGAATAACTGCCAAACCAATTGTAAAAGTAAACCTTCAATGCAAAGCCAAATAAATACAAAACTTTACTTGAATGAAGGAAACCAACTTGCAAAATAACGACATCAAGATAATCAAATGCCCCAAATGCAAAAGAAAATCACAAAGGATATTAAGATCCAAACAGAAATGGCTCAACCAACTGACCAAATCAACATTTCAGAGGAGACATAGAATATGGAACAACTACTCAAGGATTCTTACAAAGAAATAAAGGATATCATGAAGACACTGGAAAAGCAAAGAAGAATTTGAAAGATTAAACAGAAAAATGGCAGATCTTATAAAAATGAAAAACACAATGCAACAAATTACAAATATACTAGAGACACTATAGCTGATTCTTAGAAGCAGAAGGAAGAAGAAGAGAGCTAGAAGACAAAACAACTGAATGAGTGCACAAAAGAATAAATGGCAAGAAAGAAGGGGAAAAAATGCAACAGAATCTTAGGGAAATGATAGACAACAAGAGGCACACAAACATAAGAAACACTGATGTCTTAGATGGAGAAGAGAAAAATAAAAGGCTATGAAAGATAGTTGAAGATATGATCGAGGAAAACTTCCCAACCTTTATGTCATGGTCAGGTTCATGTGTCAACTTGGCCAAGTGGTGGTTGGGCAAGTGCTGGCTTGTCTGTTGCGATGAGGACATTTCATAGAATTAAATCATGATCATGTCAGCTGCATCCACAGCTGATTCCATTTGTAATCAGCCAAAGGGGCGTGTCTTCTGCAATGGGTGATGCTTAATCTAATCATGGAAAGCCTTATAAAGAGGATTCAGAAGAGACAGGCTCTTCCTGTTTCGGCTGGTGAGCCTCTCCTGTGGAGTTTGTCCAGACCCTCCATCGGAATCACTGACTTCACAGCCTACTCTGTGGATTTTGGACTCTGCGTTCCTGCGATCACGTGAGACACTTTTATAAATTTTATATTTGTGAGTGTTCCCTGTTGATTCTGTTTCTCTAGAGAACCCTAACTAATACACCTTATAAAAGACATAAATATACAAATCAAAGAGGGCCAACAAATTCCAAATAGAATAAATCCAAATAAGCCTACTCCAAGACAAACGAATCAAGCAGTCAACTGTTGAAGAGAAACAAAGTCCTGAAAGCAGCACCAAAAAAGTGATCTACTACATACAAGCGAAAACATCTAAGACTGACTTTGGACTATTCAAAAGGCACCATGGAAACAAGAAGGCAACGATATGATATATTTAAGATCCTGAACAAGAAAGGCTTTCAGTCAAGAATTCTTTATCCAGCCTAGTTAACCTCCAAAATTGAGAGAGAGATTAAAATCTTCAGAGACAAACAGAAATAGAGAGAACTAGTCAACAAGAGACCTGCCCTAAAGGGAGTCCAATCAGCCAAAACAAAAAGACAAGAGAGGGAGATCTGGAGGAGAGCACAGAATTGACAAACATGAGTAACAGTAATTAAAAGGATAAAAAGAGAGAGAAGGAAAAGAATATATAGATCAGACAAATAAAATCTAAATAAAAAAAGATAAGATGATAGAGTCAAGAACTGCTTTTACTTTGAATATTAACAGACTAAATTAAAAGATACAGACAGGCAGAATGGATTAAAAAACATAATCCATCTATATGCGGTTTGTAAGAGACACAGTTTAGACTCAAGGACACAATTAGATTGAAAGTGAAAGAATTGAAAAAGACCTTTTAGGCAAGCTGTAACCAAAAGAAAGCAGGAGTAGCTATACTAATATCAGACAAAATAGACTTTAAATATAAAGACATCATGAGAGGCAAAGAAGGAAAACTGCATGTTAATAAAAGGGACAATTCACCAAGAGGAAATAGCAATCATAAATGTGCATGCTCCAATCAAAGAGCTCCAAAGGAGAATAAGGTAAATATTGGCAAAACTGAAGGGAGCTACAGACATTTCAACAGTAACAGCAGGAAAATTAAATATGTCACTCTCCACTTCATATAGAAAGAAGAACCAGAGGATTAATAAGAAAAAAGAGAGCCTAAACAATGGGTAAATGAATTAAACCTAATAGACATATTAAGAACATTACAGTCCAAAACACCAGGATATACATTCTTCTTTAATGTGTACAGAACATCCTCCAAGATAGATCATGTGCTGGGACAAAAACTGAGTCTTAAATCTAGTAAAGATTGAAATTATCCAAAGCACTTTCTCTGATCACAACGGAATAAAGCTGGAAATTCATAATCACCAAAGAATCAGAGCTTTCACGAATATATGGATATTAAACAACACACTCTTAAATAATCAGTGGGTCAAAGAAGAAATTGGTAGAAAAATCAGTAAATATCTGGAGATTAATAATAAGAATACAACATATCAAAACTTATGGGTATGGGAAAAGCAGAGCTGAGAGGGAAAATTACTGCACTAAATGTCGATATTAAAAACAAGAATGAGGGCGGCTGCCGTGGCTCAGCAGGCAGAGCTCCGACCTGCCGTGCTGGAGGTCTGGAGTTCGATCCCTGGTGCCTCCTGCCCATATGCAAAATAAAAAAAAAAAAAAAAAAAAACAAGAATGAGCAAAACCTGAGGATTTAACTTCTCATCTGGAGAACTTAGAGAACAAACAGCAAACTAACTCCAAAGCAAATAAAAAAAGAGAAATAATAAAGATTAAAGCAGAAATAAACAAACTGGAAAACAATAAAACAATAGAAAGAATCAACAAATCCAAAAGTCAGTTATTGGAGAAAATCAATAAAATTAATGGACTCCTAGCTAAACAAGAAAAAAAGAGGAGACAAAATCAGAAATGAGAGGGAGGTTGTTACCAAAATAATGAAGAAATTTAAACAATCCTAAGAGAGTATTATGAACAACTAGATGCCAACAAACTAGACAACAAAAAAGAAATGGACAAATTCCTAGAAAGACACCTATACTGACTCAAGAGGAAATAGAAGATCTCAACAAACCAGTTGCAAGTAAAGAGATTCAATCAGTCATCAAAAATCTTCCCACAATAAGCTCAGGACTAGACAGCTTCACAGGGGAATTTTATCAAACATTCCAAAAAGAACGCCAATCCTCTCAAACTCTTCCAAAAAAACTGAGGATAAAGAAAAGCTACCGAAGTCTGGGAAGTTAACTTCACTTTAATACCAAAATCGGATAACGATGCTATAAGAAAGGAAAACTACAGACCAATCTCCTTAATGAAGATAAATGCAAAAACTCTTAACAAAATACAAGCAGATCAAATCTGACAACACATCAAAAGAACTGCACAATATGACCAAGTGGGATTTATACCAGGAACGCAAGGGTGGTTCAACATAAGAAAATCAATCAGCACATTAAAAAACTGAAAGGGGAAAATCAAATGATCATATCAATTGGTGCTGAAAAAGCATTTGACAAAACTCAGCATATCCTTTCCTGATAAAAACACTTCAAAAGTTAGGAACCAAAGGAAATTTTCTCAATATCATAAAGGGCATTTATGAAAAACCTATAATTAGCATCAAACTTAATGGTGAGAGACTGCATGCATTCCCCTTAAGATCAGAAAAGAGACAAGGATGCCCACTGTCATCACTATTATTTAAAATTGTATTAGAAGTCCTAGCTGGAGTGATTAGACAGAAGAAATTAAAAAGGCAACCAAATAGGAAATAAAGAAGTAAAACCTTCAGTATTTGTAGATGATATGATTCCAGACTTAGAAAACCCTGAGAAATCAATGGCAAAGCTACTTGAACTCATAAACAAATTCAGCAGAGTGATAGAATAAAAGATTGGTGTACAAAAATCAGTAATGTTTCTATACACAAGCAATGACAAATGTGAGGTGACAACTAAGGAAAAAAATTCCATTCAAAAATAGCAACCAGAAGAATCAGGTATCTAATAATAAGCCTAACCAGGGCTGTCAAGGACTTATACACAGAAAATTACCCCAAAAATGCTAAAAGAAATTTAAAAACGACCTAAATAGATGGAAAGACATTCCATGCTCATGGCTAGGAACGTCGAATGTCACTAAGATGTCAATTTTACCCAAAATGATCTACAAATTCAATGTAATACCAATCCAAATCCCAACAACCTACTTTGAAGATGTGGAAAAGCTATTTATTAAATATATACGGAAGGGAAAGAGACTCTGAATAGCTAGAAATATCCTAAAAAAGAAGAGAAGTGGGAGGACTATCATTTCCTGACTTCAAAGTTTACTATAAAGCCATAATGGTTAAAATAGCATGGTACTGATACAAAGACAGAAATATCAACCAATGAAACAGAATGGAAAGTATAGAGATGGATAGACCACCAAATTTATGGACATTTGATCTTTAATAAGCCCCCCAAATCCACTGAATTGGAACAGAATGGCCTTTTCATAAAATGGGTATGAGAGAATTGGTTATCAATAGCCAAAAGAATGAAACAGAACCCCTACCTTATACCCTATACAAAAATTAATTCAAAATGAATTAAAAACCTAAATATAAAAGCCAGTACCGTAACACTCCTAGAAGAAAATGAAGGGAACATCTTCAATATCTAGTAATAGCAGGAAGATTCTTAAACTTTACACCTGAAGCACAAGCAGCAAAGGAAAAAATAGACAGATGAGTACTACCTAAGCTCCAGAGCTTCTGTGTCTCAAAGGACTTTCTTAAAAAGGTGAAGAGGCAGCCAACTCAATGGGAGAAAATATTTGGAAACTACATATTGGATAAAGGCTTGAAATCCTGTGTGCATAAAGGAATTATATAGCTCAACAACAAAAGAACAAATAACCCAATGATAAAAATGGGCAGTGGATATGAATAGACACTTTTCTGAAGCACAAATACAAATGGCTGAAAAACACATGAATAGATTCTCATTTCCATTAGCTGTAAGGGAAATATAAATTAAGATGACAATGAGATATCACCTCACACCTAAAATGGCTGCTATTTAATAAACAGACAACTACAAATGTTAAAAAGGATGTGGAGAAACAGGAACATTTATGCACTGTTGGTGGGAATGTATAATGCTGCCGCCACTGTGAAAGACAATTTGAGTTGCCCTATGACCCAGTAATACCAATACTTGGAATACACCCAGAAGAGCTGAGGGCAGTGACATGAACAGACTTTTGCACACCAATGTTCATAGTAGTACTATTCACTATTGCCAAGAGATGGAAACAATTCAAGTGCCCATCAACAGACAAGTAGATAAACAAAATGTGGTACATATATATGATGGGATATTAAGCAGTAGTAAGATGAAATGATGTCTGGAGACATATGACAACGTGAATGAACCTTGAGGACATAATGCTGAGTGAAATAAGTCAGACACAAAAGGATAAATACTGTAGGATTTTGTTATTATGACTCTGGTAAAGATAATCTCAGAGATTATAGTATAGAAAACAGCTGATCTAGAGGTACACAAAAGCTAGAAATGGAGGAAAGGCTACCCAGAGAGACTGAATCTAAGTATAAGGAAACAGATAAAAGTGATAGTAATTAATTAGCAGGTTTATAAGTAACATTGCCAAATTGAAGGTGAATATGACTGAGAGGGGATGTATAATGTCACGTATCCCAATGATTAAATTTATTATTATAAATAAGTTCTCACATGAACTATTTCAATGGTTGAGCAGTGGACAAAGAGTTAATAGTAGAGGGATATAGGGGGAAAACTAAAACTACATCCTATGGCCAATAGTTAACAGGAAAACATCAACAGTACCACAGCACTACCAGGGGCAACCTACTAGGGGAAGGGATAAGTAATAGGGGGAAGTTTTGATTTGATAATTGGTGACATTATGTTTGCCAGTTCTTTGTCATTATGGACCAATGAAAATTGTCTAAAATTGAGAATGCTGCTGATTGTACAATCAAACGAAGACACTGTAAGAGATGGTTTGTTATTTTGGACATTATCCATGATGCCCAATAGATGGAGGGAGCCAAAGGATACAATGACTGAGAAGTACAATGGCGAACAGAAATACATTTATGATTGAATTTGGTATGGCTACAAAAAGAAGGGACATCAAGGGGCACACAATGAACTGAATAAACCTTGGGGACAATGGGCTGTGCAAAATGGGTCAGAAACAAAGGAACAAATATGCCAAGGTCTCTCTCAGAAAATACTTATAAAAAAAGTGAGACCCTGGATTGTGGGCCCTTACATTTGCCTCAAATTGTGGATATATTTCTGGCTTCTAAGACACGTAGTTATATGTATATCTGCTGGTATTTTCCTAGAACTTTGAGTACCTCTCTGTCACCTAAGTCCCAGAAATGGAATGCTGCAGTCTTGAAAGTTAGCATGTCTATACATAATAATAGGTGAAGTAACTGAGAAAGAGATCAGGCCTCAGAGTTTAAAATGAAGCCAATATAACTGGATCTAAAGTAAATTAGAAAGCAGGGTAAAAGATGATAGTGCACGCACTCTAGACCTTCAGCTGCTTGTATGAGATCAAAGCAGAGAGATTTATTATGTCTGGAACCTAAATTTTCTGTAACATATAGTCTGAATCAGCCTCTCTGGATAGCTCACTTAGACAGCCCAGACTCCTGGAGCCCAGAACAGAACAAGGCCTTGTAATTCCCTATGGTCTGGTAGAGTGCCAGGATACATCTCAGACTATGGTGGCTGATAACTTAAAAGTACTGGCAGAGTCCCTTGAGGATTTGAAGGGAGAACTATTAAACTCTCCCATCAGGGAAACCCTAGATACCCTCTCAACCACTGGGGACTCCCTAAGAAAATAGGCTAAGCCCTGGATTTTGAGGTTTGCTCCTATGAAATCTATTTCTGTTAGGGAGAAGCTAAGACTACTCATAACGAGGCCTAAGAGTCGCTTCCAGGAAACCTCTTTGTTGCTCAGATGTGCCTCTCTCTCTCTAAGCCCAAGTCTGCAAGAAAAATCGTTGTTCTCCACTCTGCGTGGTATAAGCCATTCAAGGGTGAAAATCTCCCTGCAACTCATCCCAGAGATGAGCCTGGCCCTGGCACAGTGGGATCAACAATGCCTTCCTGACCAAAAGGAGGAAAATAAGTGTAATAAAATAAGACATCAGTGGCCAAGGGAAATCAAATGGAGTCAAGAGGCTATTATGGAGGCTGCTCTTACGCAAGCTTCAGTTACACAGTGCTAATTGCCATGGGTTAAACCCCAGTCAACATCATTCATGTTGACGCTGAAGAACACCTAGGACTCAAACTGAGACTCTATAAAGGTTTCATGCACTAGGTTTGCCCCCTGGAACGTATAAGTCCCAGAGGATTCCCAGGTCAGATAAATCATAAAACCCAGTGGGACCAACCTCTCCAGAATTATCAATTAATTTTATGCCCTGGTCCTTTGGTGTGGACACCCCTTCTTAACATGAAAAAGTCAGAACAGGCATTCCCCAAAGATCCCTATAGATTAGAAAAAGGATTAAAGGAGAAAGAAGAAGTATAATAGAGAAATTATATATAATTATAATAGAGAAATCACTGAATCACTGTGTTAATATTCCTTCTAACCTTCAGTGTTTTATAGCAGCTAGAAGGAAAACTCTGAAACAGTGGAATGGTGACACATAACCAATTCTGAAATCTGTATCTACTTGTTGAAGTATACTTTGAAAATGATTGCTTTTTCTTTCGTTGCTTTGTATATATGTTATATTACACAATAAAAATGTTTCAAAAATGTGTAAAGTTTGAAAAATAGAAATATTAAGTTCTAATTTTTTCCTTCCATCTCCACATACCATCTTGCCTGTCCAGTGTAGAACCATGAATCCTTTCTATTCCATATTTGAATTGCCAACTTTTAGCAAAGCAACATGTTGATTTTATATTCAAACTGTAGTTAATAAGATTTTTCTTGGCCAAATTAGAAGATGCTTTAAGTAGCCTGAAGTACCCAAAGTTACCATGAGATTATGTGTCTTAACACTTACCTAATACAACACTCTCATTTAACTGATGGGGAAACAAAGGCCAGGAGACCAATCAATGAGCTCTCCACGGTCACAAAGGCCATCCATGGCAGAGCCAGGAATGCGCTATGGTCAAGGCTCCCAGGGGCCCCGAGTGTGCACACAGACTCCTGGTTCTTCACACTCCTCTGCACAAATCATGCCTCTAACCTCAGTCCTCATCATTGCACTGAAACCTGAGAGGGAACTAATCATCAGTGCAGGGAATGGAACAGCACATAAATTCACCACTGGGAGTTTCCACGGAATTTGTGAAACTGCTGTTGGCCCACCTTTGAAATACAAATAATCTATCCAAAAATCCAAGTTCAACTTGACATTAAGAGACATTCTATAGCAATTCAACCAAGCTAGAAGAACATGTTTTCAATAAATCCAAGAATCTGGATTTGGGGTGGGGGTGGGTGGAAAGGGGCTGGGATATGGAGGCAGAAAGAGAAGAAAAATTCCTAACACTGAGACCCTGTGCCGAGGCTCTCCTTCAAGCTTTTCACAAAAGGAGTGGTTTGTTTGTGAGTCCAAGATCCAAGACATCTGTGCACAGCAAAACAGCATCCAGACTTGCTCAATACTCACTACTACTCTAATACATATAAATTGTGTTTTTCTGGGTCACTGTTACAAAATAAAAGGTGGTATGTCAGAAATTTGTGGGAATGAAATCTATTATAGATGTAAAAAGATATAAAATAATGGTAATAGTATACGTATTATCCATTTGGAAAACAAAGTCTCTTACCCAGATTCTCAACTATTACAACTGGAAGATCTCTATAAAATCAACCTGTGGTACAAAACTCTCATTTTAAAGATGAGAAACTAAGACCCAGAGGGCTGAAAAAAAAAAATTCTTGTTAGGAACTTCACAAATGTCAACTGGGGAGAGGGAGGTACTGTGAATTCTAAAGGGGGTAGAGATGGATAGTATCCATCTTGCCCTCTGGAGAATTAATTAATAAAAAAATGTTTTTTTTTATTTTATTTTTTCAAAAACAAAGTATACTGCCAAAATAGAATTACTTATAAGAAACGTAAGAACAGCAAAGAGTCTGCTACATGTACATTAGACACTAAGTATGTCTCATGTTTTTAAACTTGTTTTATTTACAGAACTGTTTCCAAGGATTAAGTTATTGCCATAATTCAAATTCAAGCTACAGTATCAAACAATCACTGCCTACATAGGCTCCGGGCACTTTTTAAAGCTAGCAAAGATCACATATATTAAATGAATTGCTACTTATCTTTCCTTCCCATCATTCTCATTGGCTTTGTATGCTGAATACCCAAGTTCCTAAATAACTAGAGGGTCCTAATCAGTGTATAATCATTATGGGGGAAAGGGACCATGACAAAAAGAACAAGCACTGGTCCAAACCTGCCTTGCCCACAAAGCACCAAACCATGATGGCTTGAGAATCAGTCTCCCACCTCCTACGCACATGTGCTGGTCTGAAAATATTATGTACCCCACAAAAGCCATGTGTTAATCCTGATCCAATCTTGTGGAAGCAGCCATTTCTTTTAATCCCTATTCAGCACTGTAGGTTGGAAACTTGATTAGATTATCTCCATGGAGATGTGACATGCCCAATAGTGGGTGTGACCTTTGATTAGATGTAGATGTGGTTCCACCTATTCCAGGTGGGTCTTGATTAGATTACTGGGAATCCTTTAAAAGAGGAAGCATTTTGGAGAGAGAGAAATGACAGAAGCCTCAGAGCCGACAGAAACTTCACAGCGATGCAGACACATGGAGAACAGACACAGGTGTCTGGAAATGCCTGGAGCCCAGCAGATGCTGTCATGAAATGTTAAACAAGCCAGAACCTGAAGAGAGGCAAGGGAAACCAAGAGATGAAAGCCGGCCCTGGAGAAGTAAAGTGAGAAAATACCACAGAAACAGAGGTTGAAAGCAATGGAGCCAAGAGCAAAGCACCAGCAGATGCCAGCCACGTGACTACCCAGATGACAGAGGTGTTCCTGACCCATCGGTCTTCCTTGAGTAAAGGTCACCCTCTTGTTGGTGCCTTAATTTGGACACTTTCACTTCCTTAGAACTGTAAACTTGTAACTTATTAAATTCCCCTTTTGAAAAGCCGTTCCAGTTCTAGTATATTGCATTCCAGCAGCTAGGAAACTAACACACTCCATATCTGCTGAACAGATTAGAAGCCCCTAAAACTACATCATTATTACACAATACACCAATGAAATATTTGCATTCCAGCATAACAGCTAATTATAAGTAATTCTTTAATCAGTGAATCTTTGCCCTTTCCTAGTCTCCTTGCTCCACTGGTGTTATGTAACCATCACAAAAAGCTCTTTAAACAATGAGAAAGAGCAAGGACCCAGCGCCTAAGCCTTTTACTTTTTACCCACCCACCACTTTCTATCCTTCCCAATCAGTTCACTTGACCGTATTCTTAACACAAACCCTGTGCACAAGCTCTCCTTCAAGCTTCTTACAATGGAAGTCAAATAGTGCATTTGTGAATACAAGATGTAAAAGATACTTGTGCACAACCAAAGCAGCACACAAAATACTCAATATATACTCAGTTACTCCTCTAATACTTAAAGACATACTCTGTGTTTGGAAGACTTGTGAAAAGAAAAGTAGTAGAAATCTACGACTGAAAAAAAATGACCTTCATCGCCTAGTTACCACCATTTATTCATTCAATAAATATTTCAGAGCCTTCAGTTATAAATGGGCTAGTAAATATATTTTATAACCTTCCACTTATCTACCACAAGACTATCCATTCATGAACTGATTTGCTTGCTCAGAAAACATTTATCGAGCGCAGATATGTGTTAGACTCTGAAGAACATGAACAAAGGCAGTGCCTCAGTTCCCAAAGACTGATTCTGAGGCAGGTTTAAATCTGAGAGTCACTTGGTGTTCTAGTCTGCCTGCTGGCAGAATGCAACATACCAAAAACGGTATGGCTTTTAAAAAGGGGAATTTACTAAGTTCCTAGTTCAGAGTTCTAAGGCCGAGAAAATGTCCCAATTAAACCAAGTGTATAAAAACATCCAAATTAAGGCACCAACAAGAATTTATTTTCACTCAAGAAAGGCCAATGAAGTTCAGCGTTTCTCTATCAGCTGGAAAGGCACATAGCGAACATGGCAATGTTGACTAGATTTCTCTCCAGGCCTCATGAAGCTCCCCCAGGGGTGTTTTCCTTCTTCATCTCCAAAGGCCTCTGCCTGTGTGGACTCTCATGGTTCTCTAAAAAGGGCTTTCTCTAAAATGTTTCCTCTTTTAAAGGATTCCAGCAAACTAATCAAGACCCACCCAGAATGGGTGAGTCACATCTTTGTGAAGATAATCTAATCAAGTTTCCAACCTACAGTACTGAATAGGGAATTAAAAAAACAGTTCCCTCCACAAGATTGATTAGGATTAAAAATGGCTTTACTAGGGTACATAAATCTTTTCAAGCCAGCACACTTGGGGAGCTTTCTAAACATGAGGATTTCTATATCTTACCCCAAAGAGCAGCTCCGGTAAGAATAGGGTCTGAACAAGAAATCTGTACTTTCATCAAGCACCTCCAGGTGGTTCTATCATAGGTGTCCTGGGAGCACTTTAAACAGTGCTTGAGGAAAATTTAGAGTATACGCAGAAATCAGTATTTACGGAAGCACCTGAAAGTCCAAATCAGTGTCATGGACAGCTACAGGACTACACCAGATTGGGACACTTGGTCACAGGTGTAGGCGGAAGACAGATATTACAGTGGATCATCAATGGAAAGTGAAACTTGGATAAATGAAAAAGAATATACTCTTTGAATATATAATGAGGGGATTCACTGAACACGGATATAGTACTGGACTCCCCAAAATCGGTATCTTGATCCTTTAAATTTCATTTCTCCCCAACCAGCCTTCAGAGCCACCCAAGCTACATGGCTCTAATGGATATCATGACTTTAAGAGAGAACACTACAAACACTATCTCATTTCTATCATGATGCTGTAATAATAATTTATTAGAATTAAAACATGATGGAATCTTCGCAATCATATATCCCCTTTATTTAATAACTGCACAATCGGAAAGTAGAAGCACCTTGTAACTAAACAAAGATCACACATTTCATAAAAAGCAGAATAGGGGTTGCAACCCGGGTCCCCTGTCTTCTAGCCCAGTGCTCCTTCCTGTCCAAATACCACGTTTCTCGTACTCTAGATGTCAACATCTCAATTTGTCCATAAGTCCTCAGCAAAGGCCACCTCCTGAACTTTTATGAAGTATTATACAGTTTGATGGACAGAAGGCATTAGGATGAAAAAGAAAATTTAATTTCCTAGGAATTAATTAACATATGGATTTTTTTAATAAACAATTGACATTACATATCGCCCTATGCTGTGCTAGGGTGAGCATTACTTCTAAAATTCCTTATGCTTCTCTAATGAAATTGGATTCTAGATCAATTTATAGCTGGCCACCTTTACCAAGCTTTGTTTCATACTGAAAATGTATAGAAGGGCAACTGGAAGGATTTTAACCCTTTAATAATTAGTGCCCAATATGCACTCTCTGTGTAGTTGAACAACATCTACTCAGAACTTCTCAAAATTAAAGCAATCCATTAAAAAGGAAAAAAGAACAGCAACAAAAAAACAAGCCTTTAAGACAGTTGCTGAGGCTTTCTGCTTCAAACATGCTGTTACTCTATCATTTTCTCATCTTGAGATCTTCAAATCAGATTCAAAAGACTGGAAGTCATCAAGGCCAGCTGCATCTCATTAGGTGGGACCTGGCTTTATATATACTTACATACACAGACAAATGCACGCAAATGCAAAGTAAATTTATGTGGTCATCTCTAGAACTAGAAGAAGGATTTTGAAGCTTGACACTGAGTTTGAGAAATAGATTCATGTTCCTCCTCTCCTTGTAGCCAATCAAAAGTTTCTGTTTGGCTGAGGGCAGTTAGGGAGGTAACCTGGTTTGAAGGGAAAGGAGTTACATACTTGTGAATGCCCAGGCGCTGGTAACAATGCTAGATACTTGATCCATTTTGGTTCACTTAAAATACAATCCATTATTTTGAATGATACAATAGTGTCCCAAAGGGGAAACAGACCCCAGGGAAGTTAAGTAACTTTCCCATGGTCACACAATCATGTCTTTACTTCATGCTGCAAAAATATTACCTCAAAGGGACATCACTCCTTTGACTCACAAGAACTGACGGTCTAAAATTTCTTGTGCACTCATCTTCACAACCACCTTGTGCAAATGGCTAGGAAAAAGTAAGAAACTTGAGGTACGAAGAGGTAAATCCAAAGAGACTAAAGCCAATCTTTCCAGACCACTATTGTATTAACTGAGCCACTACAGCAGTAAAAATAAACAATTCCAATTGGCTCATGCAGAGAAAAACCACAGGGTCACCCTGTAAACAGGTGTCTTCAGCTAGTGTCATCTGGAACCTCTACTGCAAGAGGTTTACATGTTTTTTTATCCCTTAGTCACACAGTTATCACAGATGGATGGAGGAGTAAGGGAGAATAATAAATACCTTCTCAAAATGTCATCGGAGCACAGCCACAGGAATTAATGTTTTTAATTGATGTTATTCATGGCATTACATACAAATTGCATTTCAGAATTAAAATCCCCAAGCTTCATGTTTATACTTTTTATGCTAATGTGACTATATTAAAAGCACCTTGCAACTATGATTACTTTAATTATTATTCTAACTTTAATTCAGCTAACAGATGGGCTTTGTCTGCCAACCTTTGTGTCTGTTACTTTTGTTTCTCCAGCTAAGTCCCTGCGGACAAGGAGGCCACAGATTCTGGCCTTCACTTCCAGAAGAGCTCTTGGCTGGGACGGAGCACCTTCTGAGAGCTTTCCTTTATCTCCCCAAAAGAATGTTAGTCCCTGCTTCCCATGGAAAGATGAGCAGAAGGCAGCCCCCAGGCACCACCTAGGCTTTGGGACAACTTATGGTGCTGCAGGATGAACAAGAGGGAGGAGGCAAGAAGAGTCCTCTTCGTGGGTACGAAGAAGACTGACAGTTGGTGTTACTGTTTTTTTAGTATAATGAAAGAGCACTGGCTTCTGAATCTGACAGATATAAGTGGTAGTCCCAGGTCTTTTGTTTAACAGTTTAAAATGTCATTTAATCTTTACCACCTACCTTACAGGATAATTGTAAAATTACGTGACATAAGGGACACACAGCATGTATTCCAGGGATAGACACAATGTCAAGGTTGAAGAAACGATCATCCTGACTCCTACTCCAGCTCAGGGAACCAGGCTGGAGATGGGACAGGAGGGAAGGCCATCCACAAATTTTGTACTAAGAAGCCATTTTCAAGGCCTCCTCTTTCTTGACTCTCTGACAAATGAAATGGCCCAGAAATCCATCAGGGTGTACAGTAAGCAAAGCCAGTCCTCAAACAAAGGTGGGAAAAATGTACTGGAGACTGCACTTTAAGGGATGGCCATCAAATCCTATGAGAATCTGCTGAATGCTATGGAAGTCTCTCCTCAGAAAAATACATTTAAGCAAACACATGTAACATTTTGCATTTAATTTCAGGGATCAACAGACTCCCTATGAACTCCTGACTTAACAGCCTTCAATTTCTTGATAAAGGTTAGCCGATATACGTCTTGAAGTAATTGCACTAGATTACCATGGTTTTCCTCTGTATAATAAACAAACAAAAAGGATCATCATCACTACTTTCCTGAAAACCCATAAGCATAAAGCCTTTAACAAAATAACAAAAACAAAACTGGAGGAAGAAATATGAGAGACGTGAGAAAACAACCCAACTAAGGCATGCAGAAGCCACACCTGAGGGCCCAGCAAGGCTTTTTGAAGGAGTAGCCGTGGGCTCCTCCCAACTCAGACCAGCCCTTCAACTGATCCTCACAATGTGCCCGCTCAGCAGCACTCCTGCCATTCCCAAGTCTGGCCTCAGGCCACAGCAATCTGGAAATGCTCATGGACTGAGATTCCCTTGACATATGGAGGTATCGAAAGGAACAGGTGCCACACAGAGGTCAGAACTCATCCCGGACCCACACCTACAGAGGCACACAAACATGGGCTCCCACAGGCTCCATCTGCTCTGTTCCATAGCCAGAGCCTCCCTCTGTGAACTATAACCATGGAAATAAGAGAACAGCTCTCCCTCTCCCACAAGACAACCTATCAGTTCAGATAAGCGAGGCCCAAAATAAAGGACAAAAGAAAAAGAACAGCTTTTGTGCTCTGCTTCATCAGCCTCAAAGCAATGAGACAGATGTCTCTGAATGCCCTGGGGTAACCGGGGGGGTGGGGGTGGGGGTGGTCAGGACATACTCCTTGGAGGTATTCCACAAGAGGAAGCAAAGTTACCTAGCCTCTCTTTCACATTGAAAAACTGTATCCTGGATAGGTGAAGCCCAGGTAGGAAGCTGATTAAAAAGGAAGAAATATCCCCACCTCTAACCAGACCTAAACCACTTCTAAAGAGTGCACTTAACTTCAGTCTTCATGTACAAAACAAGCTGAAGCACCACCAAATTAAGACACAGAAAACTCCCAGTTGTGCCATTATTTGCTGTTTCCCCTTGAAAAGATATTTTCTTTAGTTTCCTTGCCTATAAAATAGAATTAATCTCTCCCGTGATTACTACATAAGGCTGTTGTTGAGAGTATCATATTAGACAAAAAATTTAGAAACACTTTTTAAATAGTTTCAAAACTGGTAAGAAAATGTGAGAAACCACCAGGAGGAAGAGGTGTTATGGGAGATGGGTTAATAGCAAAAACAAACAAACACACAAACACGTTGCCATAGCCCTGCAGTACTGATTGTGCTCATTCCACACAAGAGTACATGGGGGTGGGGGTGGAGGGCTCCCAGACCAGGATCCAATCAACAAAAGTGGATAAATGGCATCCGCAGGCTGCTTCTGTGGTGAGAGGCAGGACGTACTCTTTCTCACCTCCTACTACTCACTCACACATGAAAATCCAATATTAAAGAAAAGCTTGCAGAGCTTGGCGAGATAACAGGACACTAAAAATACAAGCTTCAGGTTATGACTGATCAAGACGGCAGTATGAGACGCTTGAGGGTGACATTCCCCAAAAGAATCTTTGAACAGCTAGCAAAATCTGGCAGAGCCATCTTCCTCAAAACTCTGGAAAACAACTAAAGGGTAGCAAAAACTGGATGAAGGCCAAATCAAGAAAACACTGCTTTAAAAACAGTAGGAATAGCTTCTGGCTCCCTCCTTCTTCACACCCTCCAGGCACACAGTGGAGTCAGCCTGACCTCCCATCATGGGTCCCCAAATCTGGAGGGAGCAGAGTAGCTGCTATGGCATACTCAGGTGCATAGAGGATATTAGGAACAACAAATCAGATAACCTAGATGAAATGGAAAAATTCCTAGAAACATATAAACTACCTACAGTGACTCAAGAAGAAATAAAACATCTCAACAGAACAGTAACAGGTAAAGAGTTGAATCAGTAATTCAAAACCTCCCAACCAAAAAAGCCCAGGACAAGATGTCTTAAAGGAGAATTTTACCAAACATTTCAAGAAAAATTAACACCAGTTCTGCTCAAACTCTTCCAAAAAACTCAAAGGGAAAGAACACTTCCTAACTCTTCTACGAGGACAATATCAACCTAATACCAAAGGCAGATAAAGATACTACAAGAAAAGAAAATTGCAGACCAATTTGTCATATGCGTATAGATGCAAAAGTCCTCAAGAAAATTCTAGCAAATCAAATTCAACAGCACATTAAAGGATTATGTACCATGATCCTACATGGCTTTATCCAAGGTATGCACGGGTGGCCTTACATAAGAAAGCCAAGTAATATAATGCACCACAATAACAGAATAAAGGGATAATGCATAATCATCTCAATTGATGCAAAAAAAAAAAAAGGCATATGACAAAATCCAGTACTCCTTCTTGATAAAATCACTTAGAAAACCAGAAAGAGAAGAAAACTTCCTTAACATGATAAAGGGCCTATATGAAAAACCCACAGCTAACATGACACTCAATGATGAAAGAATGAAAGCTCTTCCTCTAAGATCAAGAACAAGACAAGGATGCCCACTGTGTTACCAGACAAAGGCCATGTATTCTTTTGCCCAACACACTCAACAACTAATTTCTGAGACACCGGGGTTTCAAAGAGAGAAAGAGTTTACTAGGCACACAGTAGGAGATCAAATGGCCTTACTGGCCCAAAATCTGTGTTTCCAAACTGCAGTAATGCTGATAGTTTAATTAGAGAAAAAGATGGGCAGGGTTTAGGATAATAAGCACAGGGGCCCCATATGATGTAATCAGAGATGATCTAATTATTGAGCATGCGTAGACTGATTACATATTTAGTCACAGGTAAGAAAATGGCAGAGTACTATAATGAGGTACAGGTGACTTGCAGGTTGAAATTTAAGCTACTGTGTATTGTCAGGTGGACCAATTTGGTCAGATCCACTCTTGGTTATCAAGATAACTTTGGACTTGGGGTGGGTTATTTGAGGGTTAGTTCTGGGCTGACCTAAGACCCCTCATTAACAAACATTAGGGGCTGTCTTTATTACAAGACTCTAAGGATGAAAAACTCGGTAACTGGGTACAAATGAAGGTTAGTCACAAGGTTTTTGCCACCGTAGGGGTAGAAGATTAAATACAATCATTATCAGAGATCAAGGCAGTTGGATTACAATTTAGAGCTTTCAGGTATTTGTCTGTCTACACCAATATACCAGAGAAAGCAAAAAGGAATCTCTATATAATGAATGATTCAGTAATCAAAATAATCCCTTAAATCCTGATTTATTGGTGACAACTTGGTTCCAATGTTATTCAACATTTTACTATAAATTCTAGCCAGAGCAAATATGCAAGAAAAAGAAATTAAAGGCAACCAAATTGCAAAGAAGATGTAAAACTTTCACTATTTGCAGATAACATGATCCCATAGATATAAAATCCTGAAAAATCCAGTACAAATCTACTAGAGCTAATAAATGAATTCAGCAAAGCTGCAGGATACAAGATCAAAATGCAACAGCAGTAGTGTTTCCACACACTAGTAACAAACAATCTGAAGAGAAAATCAAGAAAACAATTTCATTTACAATAGTAGCTAAAACAATCAAATACCTAGGAATAAATTTAACTTTACAGGTAAATGACTTACACAAAGATAACTACAAAACACTGCTAAAAGGAATTTTAAAAGACCTAAATAAATGGAAGGACATTCCATGTGCATAGACTGGACTATTAAGTTCTTGCTAAGATCTCAATTCTATTCAATGTGACCTGTAGATTCAATGCAATCTCAATCAAAATTCCCACAGCCTTCTAGGCAGAAATGGAAAAGCCAATCCTCAAATTCATATGGAAGGGTATATGGACCTGAGTAGCTAAAACCAAACTGAGAAAGAATGAAGCTAAAGGACCCACACACTTCCTGATTCCAAAATTTATTACAAAGCTACAGTGGTCAAACAGCATGGTACTAATAAAAGAACATAAGGATTGATGGAATTGAATTAAGAATTCAGAAATAAACTCCACATATATGGCCTATTGAATTTTGACAAGGGTGCCAAGTCCACTCAGTTGCAAAAGCATAATCTCTTCAACAAACGTTGCTCGGAAAATTGGATATCCATGGGCAAAAGAATTGAAAGTGAATATTTACCTCATACCAAATTCAAAATTTAATTCAAAATGAAGAGAAAAAGAAATGTAACAAAGTAAGGTATCACTGGCTAAGAGATTTCAAATAGAGTCGAGACTATTCTGGAGGTTACTCTTATGTAAGCTTCAGCTAGATACTGCAAATTCCCATGGAATGCCAAGCCCCAACAAACAGATTCCTGTTAACCCTAAAGAATACCCAGGACTCTTGAGACTCAATAAAAGTTTCACTCACTAACTAAGTTTACTTTTTAGAAACCCGTAACCTCCAGATGGTTCCTAGACCAGATAAGCCCTGAAATCCAGAGTTACCAGTCTCTCCAAGAACATCCACCTGTTGAATCCCCCTACCCGTTTTCAACATGAAAAAGTTAGAATGGCCATTTCCCAAATATTCCTAAAGAGTGGAAGAAGGATCAAAGGAGGAGTTGTATCAGAGAACAGAAAACACAGGTTTAACAAATGCGCATGACTACTGAATCATTATACTGATATTTCATTTTAGTCTCCAGTGTCTTAGAGCAGCTAGAAGGAAACAGCTGAAATGGTGGGACTATAATCTTTCAAATTTGTTATAAAACTACTTGTTAAAATGCACTTTGAAATTTATTGCTTTTTTGTAAATATATTTCACAATAAAATAAAATTAAAAAAAAAAACAATTGGCCATAAATGTAAAGGTCTATTTCTGAACTCTGAATTTGATTCCATTGGTCAAAATGTCTCTCCTTGTGCCAATACCATGCTGTGTTTAAAAAAAAATTAATTCAAAATGAATCAAAGACCTAAACATAAGAAATAAACTATAAAACTCCCAGAAGAAAGCATAAGGACGTATCTTCAGGACCTCGTGTTAGACTATGGTTTCTTAGACTTTGTTAGCACAAGCAACCTAAAAAGAAAAAAAAGGTAATTGGAACTTCATCAAAATTCAAAACTTTTACGCAAAGGATTTTTTAGCCTACAGAAAAGGAAAAAGAAATATCTGAAACCTACATATCCAATAAGGTTTTACTATCCAGAATATATAAAGAAATCCTACAAGTCAACAACAAAAAGACAACCCCAATAAAATGGCCTAAGTCTTGAATGGGTATTTTTCCAAAGCAGATATACAATTTTCCAATAAGTATATGAAAAGATGCTCAATATGATAAGCCATTAGGGAAATGCAAACCAATATCACAATAAGATATCACTTCATAGCCACTACAGTGGCTACTACTAAAAAACAACTACAACAACAACAAAAAACCCAGAAAATAAGTGCTGGAGAGGACAGGGAGAAATGGGAACACTTGTTCATTGTTGGTGAGAATGTAAACTGGTACATCCTCTATGGAAAATAGTTTAGCATTCTTCAGAAAGTTAAGGATAGAATGACCATATGACCTGACAATTCCCCCTCTAGATATATACCCAAAAGAAATAAAAGCAGGGACTCAAACAGACACTTGCACACTGATGTTCATTTCCTAGTGGCATTATTCACAATTGCCAAAAGACAGAAGAAACTCAAGTGTCCATCAACAGATGAGTGGATAAACAAAATGTGATATATGCATACACAGTGGAATGTTATGCAGCACTAAACAGGAATACATGCAACAAAGTATATTCTGATACATGTGACATCATGGATGAGTCCTGAAGACATCATGTTTAGTGAAATAAGCCAGATACAAAAGGACAATTATTCTATGATCTCACTGATATAAAATAATTAGAATAAGCAAATTCATACAATCAAAAACTGAAAACAGGTTGCCAGGGCCTGGGGTGAGCGTAGGTATGCTGGTTTAAAAGGATGTATGCCCCCCAGAAAAGCCATGTTTTAATCAAAATCCCATTTCATAAAAGTAGAATAATCCCTATCCAATACTGTATGTTTGAAACTGTAATCAGATCATCTCCCTGGATGATGTGATTTAGTCAAGAGTGGGTGTTAAGATGGATTAAGTGACGACATATCTCCACCCATGTGGGTGGGTCTTGATAAGTTTCTGGAGTCCTATGAAAGAGGAAACATTTTGGAGAATGAAAGATTCAGAGAGAGCAGAGAATGCTGTAGCACCACGAAGCAGAGTCTACCAGCCAGCAACCTTTGGAGATGAAGAAGGAAAATGCCTCCTGGGGAGCTTCATGAAACAGGAAGCCCAGAGAAGAAGCTAGCAGATGATGCCGTGTTTGCCATGTGCCCTTCCAGATGAAAGAGAAACTGACGTTGTTCGCCATGTGCCCTTCCACTTGAGAAGAAACCCTGAACTTCATTGGCCTTCTTGAACCAAGGTATCTTTCTCTGGATGCCTTAGATTGGACACTTCTATAGACTTGCTTTAATTGGGTCATTTCCAAGGCCTGAGAACTGCAAACTAGCAACTCATTAAATGCCTCTTTTTAAAAGCCATTCTGTTTCTGGTATATTGCATTCCGGCAGCTAGCAAATTAAAACAGTAGGGAATGAGGAGTACGCTGGTTTGAAAGAACCATGCACCCTAGAAAAGCCATGTTTTAATTCTGATCCATCTTGCAGAAGTAGCCATTTCTTTTAATCCCTATTCAGCACCATAGGTTAAAAACTTGATTAGATTATCTCCACAGAGCTATGACTAAAGGGAGATGTGACTCCACCCATTCCAGGTGGGTCTTGATTAGTTTATTGGAATCCTTTAAAAGAGGAAACATTCTGAAAAAAGACAGAGAGCTGCAGGGCTCACGCAGGCAGAGACATTTGGAGACAAGGAGAAAGAAAACATTCCTGTCAGAGCTTCAGGAAACAAGAAGCCTAGAGAGGAAGCTAGCAGATGTTGCCATGTTCACCATGTACCTTTCAGTTGAGAAAGAAACCCTGAACTTCATCAGCCTTTCTTGAGTGAAGGTAACCTCTTGTTGGTACCTTAATTTGGACATTTATAATCTTGCATTAATCTGGACATTTTCATAGCCTTAGAACTGTAAACTTGCAACTTAATACATTCCGCTTTTTACAAGCCATTCCATTTCTCATATATCACATTCCAGCAGCTAGCAAACTAGAACAAGGAGTTAATGTTTAATTGGTACAGCATTTCTGTTTGGAGTGATGGAAAAGTTTTTGTAATGGATGGTGGTGATGGTAGCACAACATTGTAAATGTAATTAACATCACTGAACTATATGTTTAAATGTGCAAAAGCATGAAATGTTGGATTATTTATGTTACTAGAATAAAACTTTTAAAATCCATAGAACTGTAAAAAACAGTGAACTATAATATAAACTATGGACTATAGTTAAATAGTATAATTCTAATAATATTGTTTCATTGATTGTAGCAAATGCAAAGTGTTTATGATAGGAAAAATCATGTGTGAGGGGTATATGGGAACTCTGCTTTCTGCATGGTTTTTCTGTAAACTACAACTTTTCTAATTAAAACATGCAAGCATGAGGGAATGCCAGAATGTCCATACTCATTAAACTCAAGCCAGTCCTTCTTTAAAACATATGGCCAGAAGTTAACTCCAGCCAAGACTTGCAAACATATCACATGTAAGAATAATCTTAATCTCATACTTACTCTGAATATATAGTCTTCATTTACCCATAGCAAATAAAATGCTAACTTCCTTAGTATCTCAAGATTTCTCTTTGGTCCAAAATTCATCAACCAAGGAACTGGCAGAGAGGATCACTGAAAAGATGAATGCTGGGTGCTGTGCTCTTTCCTCACTAAACAAACCTGAGAGCCTCAAAAAAATAGCTGCTCCAGCGGTGAGGCAGAGTACACACAAAATAAGCCTGGATACCAAAAGGTAAAAAAGTTATTTACAATAAGATGATGCAGGCCTGCCACATGGAAGTAAGAACCAACTTGAAAGGATTCCCACTAGCCAATTCTGGGACAATATGAACACAAAATAACTGAGTTCAATAATGAGTTATACATTACAGGAAAATAGGAATTTGAGGTATGAGTCCATATAAAAAATAAATGGGAATGAAGGGAGAGCACTTGCTCACATTAGAACAGCAAAAGCCAACTGATAAATACAGAAGGAATCCCAAGCTCGAAAATCATAAATTTTTATCCATCACAGTAAAGAGTGATTCTGGTAAGAATCATCAGTGGATGTTATACCTAGCACTTATTCTGATAGGGTAGGGTATTTTAATAGTCTTAAAGATTATCTCCATGTACTGCTTATGAGCATGATCTCCCTTTTTCATCCTATGAAATTTGTAAAGCTCCTTGGAAATATGGGTGAATGAGCCATTGAACAAAATGAAATAAAGACATATTATAAAGGCATCATATATAAAGCCTCCATATAAAGGCATCATGATTTTGATCATAGGATATGTTACAAATAGGAAATGAATTCGGTAACACAAAGATCATCAGGATGACATTCAATTCACGGGATGATTAAGAGGTAAATTTTACAAATACTCAGTAGACATAAATTAGTTCCATCACTTTAGAAAACAATTTTGTAAGGTGCATTTAAATCTAGTACTTCTAGTTCTAATCTACCTTCAAGGAAATAGTCCCGAATATAGAAAATGTTTTATACATAAAGACATTCAGTGGAAAATTAATTGTAATAAAGAAAAATAGTAACAACTTAAGCATTCAGAGATTATTGATTATGCAAGTAATTGTACAACCACATTATAAAGTTGTTTCTAATCATTAAAATGAATTAAAGTAACATAATCATAATTTACATGTCTGATGTATAAAAACCACAGCAAGGGAAGTGATGGGTTCATTTAGCCTTATTACTTTCAAACCAAATGAGTGAAGTTTTGCCAGTATCTTAAAACAGCAATTTTGGCAAATATTGGTATGCTTCAAAGCTAATAACTTCCAAATCTTTTGGAGATAAATAACATTCTTGGCATCTCTGTCTTTCAGAGCCCTCCAACTTAACAAATTCAAAGCTAAAGATATATACTCCTCACGAAAACCATGCTCCTCTTTCTCTCCTACTATTTTCTGACCCACTGGAGGATACCACCACCAATACCAAGTTGCTACCCCTCTCCCTCTAAAGACGTAACTTTACCCCTCTCCCTCCACATCCAATTATCAACTCTATTGAAATTCCTTATTGAAAAATCTTTCTCATTGTGCTGGTTTGAAACCACTACATAGCCAGAAAAGCCATGTTCTTCCAATCCAATCTTGTAGGAACAGAACTACTGCTGAGTGGGTCCTCTTGATTAGACTGTTTCCATGGAGATGTGGCCCACTCAATTCAGGGTGGGTCTTAATCCTTTTACTGGAGTCCTCTAAGAGGAATAAAAGACACAAAACATAGAATTCTCAGCTGATAAAAAGAGTCAGAGATGTCAGAGAGCTAAGAGTCAGACAGAATGCCCCAAGAGATGCTAAGCAAGGACCCACAGAACCTGAAGGACCCAGAACCCAGAAAGAACTGAATGAAGTGAAGAGATTATGCTGGTTTAAAAGTATTATGTACCCCAGAAAAGCCATGTTTTAATCCTGATCCAATCTCGTATGAGCAGCCATTTCTTTTAATCCTGATTTAGCACTGTAGCTGGAAGCTTGATTAGGTTAAATCCACAGAGATGTAACGCGCCCAACTGTGGGTGTGACTTTTAATTAGATGGAGATGTGACTCCACCCATTCCAGGTAGGTTCTGATTAGTTTACTGGAATCCTTTAAAAGATGAAACATTTTCAAGTCAGAAATGACAGAGCCAATAGAAACATCAGAGCAGAGTTGACACATATGCTGACCCAAGGAGAACAGAGACAAGGATGTTTGGAGATGCTTGGAGCCCAGCAGACATCACCATGGGACATTAAGCAAGCCAGAACCTGGAGAGAGCCAAGGGAAGCCAAGAGATGAAAGACAGCCCCAGAGAAGCAAAGTGAGGAACTCCCACAGGACCATAGACTGAAAGCAACAGAGCTCGGAGCAAGGGACTAGCAGATGACAACCCCATGACTTTCCAGCTGATGGAACTGTTCAAGACCCACTGACCTTCCTTGAATTAATATCTCTTTCCCTGGATACTTAGGACATTTTTATAGGCATAGAATCATAAATTTGTAACTTATTAAATTCCCCTTTTTAAAAAAAGCCGTGCCAGTTCTGGTATATCACAAACTAACAAACTAACCTGCAAACTAACACAGAGATTAAATCCATAGTTTGCCGTGGAGAAGCTAAGAGATGACCTGCAAAACAGAGAAAGCCATGTGCCTTCCCAGGTGACAGAAGTATTCCAGATGCCAGTGGCTTTTCTTCAGTATCCAGGTATCATCCTGTTGATGCTTTAATTCAGACACTTTCCTGGCCTTAGAACTGTAAATTTGTAACCTACTAAATCCCCTTTGCAAAAGCCAATCCATTTTGGTATACTGCATTCAGGCAGCTTCAACAAACCAAAACATTCATATTTTCTCTCCCACCCCATCGTGGGTCTGTCGTTTAAAACACCATTTCCTCATGCCCAGATTATTGAACATAAAAATAATAATAAATAAATTTAGTAAGAATGAAATCTGTACAGAGCATCTTTTCTGAACATTATTGGGATGAAGATGAAAATCCGTTACAGACAGAGAACTGGAAAATCCACAAAAACAAGGAACTTGAATAATATACAAACAATGAATGGATCCAAGAAGAAATCACAAGGGAAATCAGTAAATATCTTCAGACAAACGAAAACAAGAACATAACATATGAAAATTTACGGGATGCAGCAAAGGCAGTGCTGAGAGGCAATTTAATAGCACTAAATGCTTACATTTAAAAAGGAGTTCTACAACTAATTGTTGTACTGTGTTTTGAAATCTATTACTTTTTTGTATATATGTCATGTTTCATAAAAAAGAAAAAAATGTATACTGCGAAGATATATATATGTATTCCTTCTAGCCTGCAATGTTCTGGAGCAGCTAAAAGGAAAAAAAGAAACTGAGATGATGGAATGGTAGCCCAAGATAAATCTGTCCTGCAATGACTTGTTGAAGAGTGCCTTGAAAACTATTGCTTTTTTCTTTCTTTGCTTTGTATATATGTTATACTATGCAATACAAAAAAAATTTACAAAAAAAGAGGAGTAAGGATAAGTAAAGTTCACCCCTATTCCAAGGAACACCTGAGAACTGACAGAAAAACCACTAGGACAGTGATTCCAGGGTGTAAGTGGCCTGAGAGGGTCTTCTACACCACATCGGAAGGCCCTGGTTGTAAAAGCTGAAGAAGTGAGACATAGAGAACTGGAGACCATCCAGCTAGTGCAAAAAGCCTAACGTGCCCTGTTCTAAGTGGAGGAGCCCTCAGGAGAGCACAGACGAGGAGATAGGGAATAGGAAATAAGCCAAGCCACACTCTCTGAATACACTATACTCACACATGCCACCCCGCAACGTGCAACTCCCCACATACCCAATGCACCTGAACCCCATCATCCAATCCCCCAAAAGTGCTCCAAGCACCTACCCTAGGCACATGCCTGCCCCACACCCGACACATGCATGCATGCATGCATATCCCAGCTTGACCCACCTCTCCATCACAAGCACACAATCTCTCCCCACTCCTCTCGACAACCATGCACCTGCACCCAGCCCCTTAACCCCCACCTCCCCCTCCCTGCTACCTACAAGCAGTCACCTATGCATACAGGTGGCAGATCTTACCTTGATATCCGGGCTACACCTGCCCCTAGCCCATAAAGTCACGCAATGTAGCCCCACCACCCCTGAGCTCTATGCATGTATACATCAGCATCCAGCAACCCCAGAATTACACATGCACATCCCCCATGCACAGCCCACACAGATACAACCCTGCCCTACTGCTCCTGAGCTCTGTGCATGCACACACCAGGGCTGCATCCCCCAGACCCACACAGGCACACAGCCAACATCCTCTATGCCAGGCACGGACATATCTGTGCACCAACCTCTTGACCCCTGCATTTCACCCCACCCGCACCCCACACATATACACACAACTGCCCAACCCCCAGACACAAGCATCCTCCTCTCACACCTGGCAGGTGCTTAAGTGAACATCTGTGCCACACGGCCCCTGCCCTGCACACATGTGTACCCCTGCCCCACCCCCATGGCATCTGCACACCTGTGCCCACCTAGCATCACCCACCTCTGACCCACATCCTGCAACCACCACGACCTGTGCCCTGCCCCTGCACACTAGCCCATCCACATCCTGACCTCTTGGACCTTCCTCCTTGGAAGGACACACCTGTGCCCTACCCTCCCTGTGTCCCAACCTCTGTGCCTCATACCCCATACCCTGATACCCATAACCCCCATGGTTCATGTGGGCACCCATATCCTGCCTGCGTGCCAGTCCCTGAACATCTACATAGCCTATCTTCTTCCCGCTGTGCCCTACCTCCGTGTCCCCCATGCCGCACACTGCTCCAGCACTTCAAGGCCTTTCTAAGCTGCATCCTGCTGCTACGGCACCTGTACTACACCTCCACAACCTCACACCCCACACTCACAGGCACCAGCATAGCAACCCCGACTTGAGTCTATACCAGCGCCATAACTTATCACCTCAGAGTTGTGCCCTGCCCCATGCCCTCCATACCTGTCCCACAAATACAAAGCTTGAGACTACAGAAGGAAATCAACTGGAAAAGTAATCCTATCAAGATATTTAATGCCTTGAAGGCAGCAGAAGATCACTAAGCATATGAAGATGCAGACAGATATAGGCCAAACTAATGACCAAATTAAAACACCAGGGGAGCACAAACTTCGTAGCAACTTATCAAAGATGTTCATACAACTCTACTAAAAACCAGTGGGATGGCTAATGATATAAAAGCGATCAAGAAGACACTAGAAGAACATGAAGAGGAATCTGAAAGAATGAATAGAAAAAAGAGCAGATATTACAGAGATTAAAGATGCTGTAGATCAAATAAAAAATATACTCAAAGGTGGGCCATGGTGGCTCAGTGGTAGAGTTCCCGCCTGCCACGCGGAGACCCAGGTTCGATTCCTGGTGCCTGCCCATGCAAAAAATATATATATCTGTATATCTGTATCTATATCTATATCTATACCTATACACTCAAGACACACAGCAGCAGATCTGAAGAGGCAGAAGAAAGAATAAGTGAACCAGAGGACAGGACAACTGATTTCAAAAGGACAAATGGCAAAAAAAAGTTTGAACTGGATCTGAAGAAAATGATGGGCAAAACAAAGCGCGCAATGCAAGAATCATGGGTGTACCAGAAGGAGAAAAGTAAAGGGTTACGAAGATTAGCTGACGAGATAATGAGGGAAAACTTTCCAACCCTTATAAAAGACAAACATGCAAATCAAAGGCCAACAAACTCAAACACAATAAATCCACATAGACCTACTCCAAGAATACTCCATATTAATCAGTCTGTCCAATGCTGAAGAGAAACAAAAAATCCTGAAAACTGCAAGAGGGATACAATCTCTTACACACAAGGGAACTGCATAAGAATGAGTTCAGACTACTCAAATGGCACTATAGAGGTAAGAAGGCAGTGGTATAATATATTTAAGATCCAGAAAGAGAAAAACTCCCAGCCAAGAACTCTATATCCTGCAAAATTGTCCTTCAAAACTGAGTGACAGAGTAAAATTTTCACAGGCAAAAAAATGATGAGAGAATTTGTCAACAAGAGACTGGCCCCACAAGAAACACTAAAGGAACTTCTACCAGTTGAAAACAAAAGACAGGAGAGGGAAGTCTGGAGGAGGGCACAGAATTGAAAACTACCAATAAGGGTAATTTAAAGGATAAAAAAAGAAGAAAAGGAATACATAGATCTAACAAATTAGATCCAAAGCATAAAATGGTGGATTCAAGAAACACCTTTATAGTAATAACTTTGAATGTGAACAGACTAAATACACCAATTAAAAAATATAGATTGGCAGAATGGATTAAGAAATATAATCCAGCTATATGATGCTTATAAAAGACTCATCCTAGACACAAGGATACAAACACGCTGAAAGTGAAAGGATGGAAAACATGTTCCATGCAAGCTGTAATCAAAAAGAAAGCAAGAGTAGCTAAACTAATACCAGACAAAATAGACTTTAAATGTAAAGACATCATAAAAGACAATTCACCAAGAAGAAATAACAATTGTAAATGTTATCCTCTGCTGGTTTGAAATGATGTATACACCCTAGAAAAGCCATGATTTAATCTTAATCCCGTTTTGTAAAGGCAGCCGTTTCTTCTAGTGCCTATCAGTATTACATGTTTGAGACTGTAATTAGATCATCTCCCTGGAGATGTGATTTAATCAAGAGTAGTTGTTAAACTGGATTAGGTGGAGACATGTCTCCAGCCATTTGGGTGGGTCTTGATTAGTTTACTGGAATCCTATAAAAGAGGAAACATTTTGGAGAAAGGGCGATTCAGAGAGAGCAGAAAAGAATGACACAGCTATGAGAAGCAGAGAGAACTAGCCAGCAACCTTTGGAGATGAAGAAGGAAAATGCCTCCTGGGGAGCTTCATGAAACAGGATGCCAGGAGAGAGAAACCCTGACTGTGTTCACCATGTGCCTTTCCAGATGAGAGAGAAACCTTGACTGTGTTCACTATGTGCCTTCTCACTTGAGAGAGAAACCCTGAATTTCATCAGTCTTTTTTAAACAAGGTATCTTTCCCTGGATGGCTTTGATTAGACATTTCTATAGACTTGTTTTAATTGGGACACTTTCTCAGCCTTAGAACTGTAAATCAGCAACTCATTAAATTCCCCTTTTAAAAAGCCATTCCACTGCCTGAAAATGTAGAGTTGTGTTCTAGTAGCCATGTTTCTTGATGATGACTGAATAATGATATAGCTTTCACAATGTGACTGTGTAATGGTGAAAACCTTGTGTCTGATGCTCCTTTTATCTACCTTGTCAACAGACAAGTAGAACATATGGAATAAAAATAAATAATAGGGGTAACAAATGTTAAAATAAATTTAGTTTGAAATGCTAGTGATCAATGAAAGGGAGGGGTAAGGGGTATGGTATGTATAAATTTTTTTTCTGTTTTCATTTTATTTCTTTTTCTGAATAGATGTAAATGTTCCAAGAAATTATGATGATGATGAATATGCAACTATGTGATGCTATTGTGAGTTACTGATTATTTATGCAGAACGGAATGATCAAAATAGGAATTCTGCATTTGTGTTGTGTTTTTTGGTATTAAAAAAAATAAAAATAAAAAGCCATTCCATTCCTGGTATATTGCATTCCAGCAACCAGCAAACTAGAACATCCTCCCAATCAATAGAAGCTCCAAAGAAGATGAGACAAACGTTGGCAAAAGTGAAGGGAGCAATAGATGTTCCAACAATAAGAGTAAAAGACTTCAATACACCACTCTACTCTATAGATAGAACAACTAGACAGAGGATTAACACTGAAATAGAGAACTTAATTTGATGAATGATTTAGGCCTAACAGACATACATATGTTGTTACACCCCAAAACACCAGGATATACATTCTTCTCTAGTGCTGATGGAACATTCTCCAGGATAGAGTATATACTGGGGCATAAAAGAGGTCTTTATAAATTTTAAGACATTGAAATTATTCAAAGCACTTTCTCTGATCACAGTGGAATGAAGCTGGATCTCAATAACCACCAAAGAATGAGAACATTCACAAATACATGGAGATTAAGTAACACACTCTTAAAACAACCAGTGGGTCAAAGAAGAAATTACTAGAGAAATCAGTAGCTATCTGGAGATGAATGAAAATGAGAATACAACATATCAGAACTTACAGGATTCAGGAAAGGCTGTGCTGAGAGGGAAATTTATATTGCCTATATTAAAAACAGGAAAGAGCAAAAGTCTAGGACTTAACTGCTCACCTGGAGGAACTTGAGAAAGAATAGCAAACTAATCCCAAGGCAAAGAGAAGAAGAGAAATAAAGATGAAAGCAGAGTTAAATGAATAGGAAAACAAAAGAACAAGAGAATCAATAAAACCAAAGTTGGTTCTTTGAGAAAAAGCAATAAAATCGATGGACCACTAGCAAGGCTGACAAAGAAAAAAAGAGAAAGGATCCAAATACACAAAATCAAAAATGACAAGGGGGTCATTACACAGATCCTGAATAATTAAAGAATTCATAAGAGGATACTATGAACAACTATATACCAATAAACTAGACAACTGAGGTGAAATGGACAAATTCCTGCAAACACACAAACAAGCTACACTGACTCAGAAAAAACAGATCTCAACAAATCAATCCCAAGTAAAGAGAATCATTCATCATCAAATATCAAAAATCTTCCTACAAAGAAAAGCCAAGAGTCAGATGGTTTCATAGGAGAATTTTATCATACATTCCAAAAAGAACTAACACCAATCCTGCTCAAACTTTTCCAAAAAAAGTGAGGAAAAAGGAACATTACATAATTCATTTTATGAAGCTAACATCACTTTAATACCAAAACCAGGTAAAGATGCTACAGGAAAGGAAAACTACAGGCTAATCTCCCTAAAAAATATAGAAGCAAAAATTCTCAACAAAATACTATCAAATCAAATCCAACAATACATTAAAAGAATTATACACCACGACCAAGTAGAGTTTATACCAAGAATACAAGGATGGTTCAACACAAGAAAATCAATTAATATAATACAGGACATTAACAAATGGAAAGGAAAAAATCACATGATCATCCTGACTGATGCCAAAAAAACATCTGACAAAATTCAACATTGTTTTCTGGTAACAACACTTCAAAAGATAGGAATCAAAGAGAACCTCCTCAATATGCTAAAGGGCATATACGAAAAACCCATAGCCAGCACTGTACTCAATGGTAAGAGGATGAAAGACATCCCCCTAAGATAAGGAATGAGGCAAGGATGCCCTCTGTCACCACTATTATTCAACACTGTAGAAGTTCTACCTAGTATAATGAGGCAAGAAAAGGAAATAAAAGGTATCCAAATTGTAAAGGAAGTAAAATTTTCACTATTTACAGTTGACATGATACTATACTTAGAAAATCCTGAGGAAACAACAAAGTTACTTGAACTAATAAATTCAGCAAGGCAGCAGGATACAAAATTAACATGCAAAAAATCACTAATGTTTCTATACACAAGCAAGGGCCTAACTGAGGCATCAATTAAGGAAATAATTCCCTTCAAAATAGCAACTAAAAGAATCAAATATCTAGGAATGAACTTAAGTAGGGGTGTAAAGGGTTTGTATACAGAGAACTACATAACGTTGCTAAAAGAAATCAAAGAAGATCTAAATAGGTGGAAAACTTCCCTGTTCACGGGTAGGAAGGTTAAATGTAGTTAAGATATCAATTCTATGCAAATTGATCTATAAATTAAATGTGATACCAATCAAAATTCAAACAACCTACTTTGAAGAGTTCGACAAGTTAGTTACTAAATTCATCTGGAAAGGCAAGAGAACCCAAATAGTTAAAATCATCCTAAAAAAAGAAGAATGAAGTGGGAGAACTAACACTTCTTGATTTTAAAACTTATTATAAAGACACAGTGGTCAAAACAGCATGGTACTGGCACAAAAATAGAAGTACTGACCAATGGAACTGAATCAAGAGCACAGAAACAGACCACCAAATCTACAGTAAGCTGATCTTCGACATGGCCCCCAAATCCAATGAACTGGGACAAATACTCTTTTCAATAAATAGGCATGGTAGAACTGGATATCAGTAGTGAAAAAAAGGAAAGGGGACCCTTACCTTACACCCTATACAAAAATTAACTCAAAGCATACCCAACACGTAAATATAAGAACCAGTATCATAAAGCTCCTAGAAAAAAAATGTAGGGAAACATATTCAAAACCTAGTAACAGAAGACAGCTTCCTAAATTTTACACCCAAAGTACAACAAGAGAAAAAAATAGATAAATGGGAATTCCTCAAAATCAAATGCCTTTTAGCCTCAAAAGACTTTGTCAAAAAGGTAAAGAGGCAGCCAACTCAGTGGGAGAAAATATTTGGAAATCACACATCAAATAAAATTTTGGTATCCTGTATACATAAATCATACAACTCAAATACAAAAGAACAAACAACCCAAGTATAAAATTGGTTTACGATATGAACAGGCATTTTTCTGAAGATCAAATACAGATGGCTAAAAGGCACATAAAGAGATGCTTATTTTCATTGCTATAAAGGAAATGCAGATCAAGACTACAATGAGATACCACCTCACACCTATAAGAATGGATGCTATCAAACAGAAAACTACAATTTGTTGGAGAGGATGTGAAGAAATTGGGACATTTATGCATTGCTTGTAGGGATGTATAATGTCACAGGCCCTATGGAAGACACAATGGCAGTTCTCAGTAAACTAAATATCAAGTTGCCCTATGACCTGGCAATATCACTACTTGGTATATACCCAGAAGTGCTGAAAGCACTGATGCAAACAGACATTTTCACACTGATGTTCATAGGAGCATTATTAACAATCACCAAAGATGGAAACAATCCAAATGCCCATCAATAAACAAGTGGATTGTGGTATATACATATGATGGAATATTATGCAGAAGGTAAGAAGAAATGATGTCCTAAACCACATGACAAGATGGATGAGCCTTGAGGACATAATGCTCAGTGAAATAAGCCAGACACAAAAGGACAGATACTGTATGATTCCACTTTTATGACCATCATAAAGGTAAAACCAGAGTATTATAATACAGAATACAGGGGACCTAGAGATACAAGGAAGCTAGTGGGTTCACAGTTAGCTAATGAGCTTGAACTTAAATGTAAGGGCATACATAGAAGTGAAGATGGTTCTCTAGTGGGTCTGTAAGTAATATTACCATATTGAAGGTAAACATGATTGAAAGGGGTTGCATAGAACCTTGTGTCCCACTGATTCACACTATAAATATAAATAAGTTCTTGTATGAACTACTGCAAAGGTATGAAACTTGTACAAAGAGCATCTAAGTTCACGGTATAGGGGGAAGCGCTATTACATGCCATGGGCTATGTTTAACAGGAAAACATCAATGGTACTACAGCAACACCAGGGGTAAAGAATGGGGGGAGCAACAAGAATTAAGGAAGGTTTGAATTTTCTATCTGGTAAGGGTGTGTTTATTGGCTATCTTCCTCTTGTGAATAATGAAATTATCTAAAACTAAGAGTGCTGACTGACGGTTGACTTTGGACACTGTACATGATGCCCAATGAATGGAAGTGGCTGAAGCATGTACTGACTGAGAAGTAGATTGGCAAATGACAGTGTACACATGAATGAGTCTTGTGCTGCTCCAAAAAGGAACGAAGTTGTGAGGCATGCAACACTGTGAATGAACCTGTGGGACATTTGGTGAGGCAAAATAAGCTAGAAACAAAAGAGCAAATATTGTTTGGTCTCATTTTAAAAATATTCGTTAAAAAAATATTCATAAGAGCTAAATTGTAAGCTCTTATTGCAGTCACATTTAGTCCAGAGCGATAACTGTTATTTCTGGATTTTGAAAAGCTGTTTTATATATGTATAACCTGGTATTTAGAGATAAGAACAAAGCCAGTCAGGTTCGAATTAAGGTAATACAAAATACAAGGTTAAGTAAGACATTGTCTGTATTTTAGAACCTCTTCTACTCTTTGAGACCAAAGGAAGAAAGGTCTATTTTGTTCAGAACTAAATTTTCTGTAGCACATAATCTAACACAGATCATTTAAACAATCCAAACATAGGGAACTCAGAATAAGAATGGGGGTCTTTAACCCTGTATAGCTTACTGTAATGCCTGGATAAATCTCAGAGTATATTAAGGACATATTCAAAAAGTATTGGCAAAGTCCCTTAAGCAATGAGAGAAAAAATATGGAACTGTTAAACTTTACCACCAGGGAAACCCCTCATACTGCATCAAACATTAGGGACAAGCAAACCAATAAGCCAAGCCCTTGATCTTGAGGTTTGCTCTTGTGAAACTTATGTATGTAGGCAAGAAGCTTTGCCTACCTATAAGTATGCCTAAGAGTTACTTCCAGAGGACCTCATTTATTGCTCAGATATGGTCTCTCTCTTCTCTCTCTCTCTCTCTCAAGGTCAACTCTGCAAGTGAAATCACTGCCCTCCCCCCTATACGGGACATGACATACAGGGGTAAAAGTCTCCCTGGTGGTGTGGGAGATGACTCCTAGGGATGAGCCTGGCCCTCACACCACGGATCAACAATTCCAACCTGACCAAAAAGGGTAGATGAAGTGTAACAAGTAAGGACTCAGGGGCTGAGAGAGTTCAAATGGAGTCAAGAGGCTACTACTCTGGAGGTCACTCTTAGGCAAGTTTAGACATTGCTACCTTTCACAGACTGCCAAACCCCAACCAAAACTATTCCTGCCAATCCTAAATAACATCTATGGTATTACATAAGATTCTACACAGTTTCCATGCACTAGGGTAACTTTCCTAAAACCTATAACCTCCAGATGGGTCCCTGGACCAGATAAGTCCTGAAATGCAGAGGCACCAGCCTCTCCAGAGCATCAACTTGTTCCATCCTCCTAGCCTATATTATCGACAGCCCCTTCCAACATGAAAAAGTTAGAATGGGCACAGCCCAAATACCCCTAAAGAGTGGGATAAAGATCAATGGTGATGGTAGAGTTATATAGAGAAGACAGGGTTTAACAAAAGCGTATGATTGCTGAGTCATTATACTGGTATTTCTTTTAGCCTCCAGTATCTCAGAGCAGTTAGAAGTAAAAACCTAAAATTGTGGAACTGTAACCCACAATGAGTTGTTCTCGTTGTTCTACAACTCATTGTTGGTGATATGCTTTGAAATGTATTGCTTTTTTTGTATATATATATTTCCACAAGAAAGATGAAAGTTGATTGTGATGGGGTGGTGCAACAGTGGCTCAGTGGTAGAATTTTCGCCTGCCATGCTGTAGACTCAAGGTTGTTTCCGAGAGACTGCCCATGCCAAAAAAAAAAAAAAGTTGATTGTGATGATAAATGCCCAACTATAGGATCATACTGTGAACCACTGACTGTAAACACTGGATGGTTACAAGGTATGTAAGTATACATTATATATCAATTTAAAAAAGGCAATAAGTAAGAAACATTTTTGGACTATCATTAAGGTTGTATTATAAAACAATGGATTCAAGAAGATGTGAAATTATTCATGTCATAAAAATGCCTTTAGCCACTTTGAGATTTACATGTTTTAAATTCAGTTTTAGGGAGTGTAAGATGAAGGTGCTTTAACTACATAACATCATTTGTGCACTCTTTTGGAAATTTCACTGTTGAATAAGTACATGGTCCAATTAGACCTGCTAACGGCCATTTGCAAAATATCTGTCTTATTTAAACACTGGAATTAAAAATAAATATGATGGGGGAAAAAAAGGAGTGATGTCACCAATATGGTAACATAAAACATTCCTGGGAAAAAGTCCTCCCTCAGAATCAACTAATAAAAGGACATATCTCACTTGTTTAGACCTGTGGAAGATGAGAGAGACTGGAGAAGGATTCCACACATGCTGAATCGAAGAAAAATAAAATAATCTCCAATTTCAGGTAGGAAATTTTCTTCTTAGACTGACCAGTCCAGATTCTTCCCCCATTCAGTTTCACACAGCTTGGGAGTCAACAGAAGCAGCATCACCTGAGTCTCTCCAGCCACACATGCAGACTGCAGAGTCGCTCACAGCAATAAGAAAGAACCCCATGCTTACCCAGGCACAGCTACTCAAGTCCACAGAGACCATGGGCAGAACATGAGCTGTAAGTAGTGCTGCATACAAAAGGGCCCCTGGGGGGAAGCGGCAGAGAAAGACACTGAGGAACTACTGGTAAGAAGTGCACACTCAATCCAGTTTCTGATGGTTGAACCACATAAACACAAACAACCTGCACTGACTAAAAGAAATAGAAGACCTCATTAGACCAATTACAAATAAAGAGACTGAATCAGTCATCAAAAACTTCCCAACAAAGAAAAGCCCAGGATCAGACTGCTTCACAGGGGAAATTCTACCAATCATTCCATATTCAAGCTCTTCAAAAAAACTGAGCAATGAGGGGATACTACCTAATTCATTCTTCGAGCTCAACATCACCATAATACCAAGATCAGATAAAGATACTACAAAGAAAGAAAATTACAGGCCAATTTCTTTTTTGAATAAAGATGCAAACATTCTTAACAAAATACCTGCAAATCAAATCCAACAGCACATCAAAAAGATTACACACCATAATTAAGTGGGTTTTATCCAAAGTATGCAAGAGTATGCCAACATAAGAAAATTAATCAATATAGTAATTCACATTAACAAAACAAAGTGAAAAACACAAGATCACCTCAATTGATGCATGAAAGGCATTTGATGAAATTCAGCATCTTTCTTGATAAAAAGACGTAGAAAAATAGGAATATAAAAAAAAAAACTTCCTCAACATGAAAAAGGGCATATATGAAAAAAGCACATGTCTAAAACATACTCAATGGTGAAAGGCTGAAAGTTTTCCCCTCTAAGATCTGAAACATGACAAGAATATCAATTGTTACCGCTGTTATTCAACATTGTAATGTAAGTTCTAGCCACAACAGTTAGACAAGAAACAGTAATAAAAGGCATCCAAATTGGAAAGGAAAAAATAAAATTTTCACTATTTACAGATGGCATGATCCTATATAAAGGATGTTCAAAAAAAAAAGAAAAAAATATATATATATAAAAAGAGCTGCCAGAACTAATAAATGAATATAACAAAGTGGTGGGATTCAAGATCAACAAACAAAAATCAGCAGTGTTTCTGTAGATGCATGATGAGCAATCTGAGGAAGAGATTTTTAAAATGCAATTTACTATAGTAACCAAAAGAATCAAGTATCTTGGAATAAATCTAACCAAGAATGTAAAGGACTACACTCGAACTATAAAACATTGCTAAGAGAAATCAAAGAAGATCTAAATAAATGGGAGGATATTCCATGTTCATGGACTGGAAAACTAAATATTGTTAAGATGTCACTTCTACCCAAAGTGATTTACATTTTCAATGCAATCTCAATTAAAATTCTTATAGTCTTCTATGCAGAAAGAGAAAAGCCAATCCTCAAATCTATTTGGAAGGGTAAGGTGCCCCAAATAGCCAATACTATTTCTAAAAAGAAAAATGAAGTTGGGTGACTCATACTTCCCTACTTTAAAACTTATTACAAAGTCACAGTAGTCAAAACAGCACGGTACTGGCATAAGAATACATATTTCGACCAATGGAATCAAATTGAGAGTTCAGAAACAGATTCTCACATCTACAGCCAATTGATTTTTGACAAGGCTGCCAAGTCCACTCAACTTGGAAAGAATAATCTCTTCAACATTAGGTGCTGGGAAAACTGGATATTTGCATGCAAAGGCTTGAAGGAGGACCCCTGTTTCATCCCATGTACAAAATATAACTCACAGTGGATCCAAAACCTAAATTTAAGAACCAGAACTATGAAACACCTAGAAGAAAACACAGGGAAGCATCTTCAGGATCTCTTGTTGTGCAATGGTTTCTCAGATTTTATACCCAAAGCACAAGCAAAAAAAAAAAAAATGTTAAATGGGACCTCATCAAAATTTAAAACTTTTGTGAAAAAGGCTTTATAATGAAAGTAACAAACCAAACTACTCAATGAGAGAAAGCATTGGAAACCACTTGTCTGCTAACAGTTCAATATTCAAAATTTATACAGAAATCCTACAAGTCAACATAAAAAAGACAAACAATCCAATTAAAAATGGGGAAAAGAGTTGAATAGACATTTCTCCAAAGAGGATATACATATGGCCAAAACGCACATGGAAAGATGCTCAATATCATTAGTTATTAGGGAAATGCAAATCAAAACCACAATGAGATACCATTTCATACCCACCAGAATGGCTACTATTAAAAAAAAGAAAACAAAAAATTACAAGGATTGGGAAAGATAGAGAAAAAGGAACACTCATTCATTCCTGGTGGGAATGTAAAATGGTGTAGCCACTGTGGAAGACAATTTGACAGTTTCTCAGAAAGTTATGTATACAATTACCTCATGACCTAGCAATCCCTCTACTAGAAATATATGCAAAAGAACTGAAAGCGAAGACTCAAACAGATATTTGCATACCAATGTCCACAGTGGAATTATGCACAATTGTCAAGACAAGTGTCCATTCACTGATTAATGTATAAACAATGTGTATATACATACAATGGAATATTATTTAGCCATAAAAGGAATGGAGATTTGATCCATGCGACAACATGGATGAACCCTAAAGATAATATATTGCATGAAATAAGCAAGACAGAAAAGGATAAATATTGTTTGATCCCACTGTCATGAAAAAAATCAAAATAAGAAACACAGAGTCAGAATCTCAAGCATAGTTCACCGGGGGTTGGGCTGGGGTAGGGAATGGGGAGTTAATGTTTGCATTGTACAGTCTCTCTTTGGGTTGACTGTAAAGTTTTGATACTGGATGGTGATAATGGTAGCACAGTACTGTGAAAGTAATTAACAGCACTGAATTATACATGTAAGTGTTGTTAAAGGGGGAAATTTTACATTGGCAATATGTTACTAGAATACATTTTTTTAAAAGTATGTACAGCAAATCACAAAAATAAAAGGAAAGAAAAGAAAAAAGTTCCTTTGTCACTCTAGCCACATTTCAAGTGCTCAGTAGCATTATGTGGCTAGTGGCTACCATTTTGGACAGTACAAATCTAGTACCTAAAAATACCTTCCCTCCTTTTTTCTTTCCAAGCTGTTAAAAAATATTTTCTTAAATCTGTTCCAAAATACTTTCATTTAAACATATATCAACCAAAATAGATAACATGCAAAAATTAAATATCCTTAATAAAGGACTGTTAAAAGAAACAAAATATTTTTAATGTTATAAACAAAGAAATGAAAATTTAAATTACACTAAATTAGTATTTTTCATCTATGAATTAGATGTTTAAAAAAACAAAAGACGTGCCCAGTGTTAGTCAAAATGAGAAGAAATGGGTACACTAACAGGAATGTAAACCTGTATGTCCTTTCTAAAGTTAGGTTAGACAATCAGATAATAAGTTTCAAAGAACTTACAAATGGGTATTGTCTTTGACTCAGTAATTCTGATAATTCATCTTAAAAAATAATTATGGATATGAACCAGAATTTATCACAAGGATTTTTAATGCAATACAGCCAAAATGGCAAAAATTAAAAAAAAAAAATCTAAATGCCCATCACTAGGAGAACTGAGTAAATAAATTATAATATATCTATAGAATAGAATATTAAATAGGCATTTAAAATCATGTAATAGAATATTTAATATCCAAATGCTTATAGCTTGCTATATTTAGTTAACTATTTTATATGTATGACACAATTTGTTTAAGAAAGTAAAGGTGGGAGAGGGAGAGAACATGTGCATGGACTGTCTTTGGAAGGAAGCAGGTAATAGGAAGAAAAGTTGCCTCTGGGAATGGAAATTAGCTAAGGGGAGGAGGAAGATAGAGACATCACTGCCTAATCTTTCGTATTATGCTGACTATGTTATATATTCAGAAAAAAAATTACAGTAAAAAATATTCATACAAGCTAAATTTTACCTGTCTTTTTAGAATGGAAACCAAAGAAGTTAAGATGCAAAAATCTACTAAAACAGCAGGTTAGGTATTAGTAAAGAGGTGAAACAAGGAATTTACTGAAGAATGAGATGATTCTGAAGCCTTATACCCTCTTTCTTTCATAATAGATAAAGCAGTAGCATTTTATATCTTCATGATTTCAGAAAAATTCATTAATGTCTAGTTTTTTTTTTTCAACCTTCCTCTGCAATTTGTGGCCTTATCCAACTCCTAGATCCTCAGCCTTCTCCCTCTACCCTCCACAACCTCACAACAAAAAATTAAAACAACACCTCCACAAAAAAAATAACAGCTTCTTTTATTAATTTAGTGCATATGGAATTAATTTTGGGAGATTCTTGCTGATTCCAATTATTTAAAAGTATCGCTACAACCATTTAGCTACAGTTGAAGTTGTTACATATATTGTTCCCCCCATGGAACAAAATATGCAGCTGCCACCTTCCTGAAAATGGGTCATTGATTTATTTTATATATCACAGCCATAATGCCGTTTTACTAGCTTTTGCATTTCTTTCTCTTTTTGCATGGGCAGGCACTGGAAATCAAACTCAGGTCTCCAGCATGGCAGGTGACAAATCTGTCTGCTGAGCCACCGTGGCCCACACCGTTGCATGTCTTTTTAAAAAATCTTAAAGCTTCCTAGTTTGTCTTTTTCAAACAGGTTTACTCAAAATACCTTGATAAGAAAATTCTCCTTAAAAGATTAAGAATGATGTAGGATAAATAAAACGGAAAAATAACTCTCCACTACTGAACTGTGGCCTCATTAATTAGGGAGTCCTACAGAAAACAGATTGCAGACTGATTCAGACACTCAATTCCCATAAGCGCCTCAATGAGGCCCTGCCACTGAGAGTAAACTTTAACTTTCTTACTCATAGGAGTACAAGCTAATGAGGCACAGAGAGAAAAATAGTGGAAACCCATTTTTTAAACTCTTAGAACAAATCATCAACGGACCAAAATGATTACACTGCAACTTGGCTGAGTTTTACAAGGTTAGCATTATATTTTTTCTCCAGAAAAAACTTGTTCTAGTTTGCTAGCTGCCAGAATGCAATATGCCAAAAACGGAATGACTTTTAAAAAGGGGAATCTAATAAGTTGCTAGTTCACAGTTGTAAGGCCGAGAAAATGTCCCAATTAAAACAAGTCTATAGAAATGTCCAATCTAAGGCATCCAGGGAAAGACACCTTGGTTTGAGAAGGCTGATGAAGTTCAGGGTTTCTCTCTTAAGTGGAAGGGCACATGGTGAACAGTCACAGTTTCTCTCTCATCTGGAAAGGCACATGGTGAACATGGGGTTCCTCTCTCATCTGGAAGGGCACATGGCGAACATGGCATCATCTGCTAGCTTCTTCTCCTGGCTTCCTGTTTCATGAAGCTCCCCGGGAGGCATTTTCCTTCTTCATCTCCAAAGGTTGCTGGCTGGTGGACTCTGCTTCTAATGGCTCTGTCGTTCTGCTCTGCTCTCTGAATTTCTCATTCTCCAAAATGTTTCCTCTTTTATAGGACTTCAGAAGCTAATCAAGATCCACCCAAATGGGTGGAGACATGTCGTCATGTAATCCAGCTTAACAACCAACCACTCTTGATTAAATCTCATCTCCGGGGAGATGATCTAATTACAGTTTCAAACATACAGTATTGAATAGGGATTATTCTGTCTTTATGAAATGAGATTTTGATTAAAACATGGTACATACATCCTTTCAAACCAGCACAAAATTACTGAATTATTTTATTGGGAATCTCTGTGATGGAGTAGTAAGAGATTTTTTTCATTTATCTTCTGCTCTCATAATGAGTATGTATTAATGGGGGCAATAAAAATAAAGTGCTATGGGGGGAGAATGACAAATGAAAAGATTATACTTTTTTTAAAAGCCCAATTTAGTCACAGAAAATATAGGTAGTCACTTAGATGGTTTTATCTGAATTACTAAATGGTCCAGAAAAAATTTCCTGCAGTAGCAGACTTTGGGGGACAGTCCAAAACCTCAGCTTACTATGGGGTGCTAACCCCAAGATCAATCTCTGACTCACAAAACTGCAATAAACTCTTGACAACAGGTTATACCATCAGTCAGCTGACACCTGTGAGGAGGCAGCACACACACAGTCTCCAGAGTAGGAGGAAAGCACCAGAAGGGCAGAGGCCCTCAGCGAAGGGAAGGAAGGGCCTACTTAGAAGGATGTGATGGGACAGCCACCCCAGTCAAGGAGTATCACTGGCAGCTGGACACGTCTGTGGGTCTCTGAAGTCCCGGGAAACTTGCCTCTGCACTGGGAAATGCTGCCATACCCCATTTGGTAAATTTGAATTTGGAAATTTTAATCTCTTAAGGGGCCTTGCATTTTTGTACTATGTCTGTTGGTTTCTCCATTAGTCACATACCCCTATAACCACTGTGCCATTCAAAGGTATGGGCAGAGATAGAATAAAGCAAACTTCATTTGACAGAGGCAGTGAAGAAAAGCCCCTCAGCTTCAGGGGCAGCAGCCTCTATAGCCCACTGCCTAGCTGTTGAACAATAGAAATCTTAGCCCCTCTCTGAGCCTCATTTTCTCCATTTATAAAGCAGAATTGGGAACAACAACAAAAACAATAATACAAAGCTCATTAGATTGCTGTATTATGCATGAATGTGCACCATGTTCATATAACACTCTCTGATATGCAGCAGGTTCTAATAGAATGTTGGTTGCCTGCCCTTATTCCCCAGAGTTGGCCATTTTGCAGAAAATAGCTATCCTGTCCCAATTTCAGTATCACTAAAGATACTGACACAGATCTTTAGTGGGCCAGCCCGTCTTGCGCCCTGAAATCCAACCAAGTCAATTTCCTTGACATAAGGGATGGATCCAACCTTTCCTATTTCCTCCAACAGAGTGATCCGGCTAACCCAAACATATTAATTTCCAAATCTAAAAGGAGCAAGGATTTTTTTATTATTATTATTTTGAAATGCAAGCCATGCATTTTAAACATGACACTTGTATAACACAAAAACACATATAGATAAACATACTTAAGATGTTAAGGAAGAACAGAAGGCTTGCAATTTGCTGAGAATGATCAGCACTTTATACTGCCTAGAAAAATAGTTGCCAGGTTACTGAACTTTACCTCCCAGAGAAATGTGGTAAGAATGCATGGCTGTTAAAGATGAAAAGAAAGATAAATGGCATTTTGCCCAGAGCCTTCTCAAACAAAGTCAAATAATTCAATCTACCCACCAAAGAGGGAAAAGGGAGACAAGAGCACAAAGGAATCACAAAACCTTTTAGAAAGTGACCACACAGGATTTCCAGGACTGTTGCCATTCATTTGATTTACCAGGCAGCCTGCCAAATAAGGCCCTGGTAATTTAGTGGCATTAAGATGAGTTTAGTCAGGGAGTAGTGAAAGGGAGTGCTTTTCATGTTGCTAAAACCAAAATAAGAATTTTCAAGTGACAGTCTTACACTATCAAAGCAGTGAAATGCTAAAATGACTTCTGTGCAGGTATAAACACGTCTTCCTGGCCATTCTTTTCCTGGTCACCACTCATTATTTGCAATATGAAATGATCACTGGAAAGCGCCAAGAAGATATTCCCCCAATCGCCTAAACAATTTTTTTGACAAAAAAAAATTTAGATCTTGGTGCAGACAACAAAGGAGAGAATGCTGTCTTCCTCTGGGGCACTTAAAATTACTGAACCTCAAGAACAACAGGGAATAGACTGCTTGGAGGGAGGACAATCATGTGGTTTCTTGCCAAACATCTAGCCACTGTAGTTGTTTATCTGCACACAACATTTTGTCATTTTAATCTTCAGCAATATCAGCTGGATATTTTGTAAGGCAGACACACTTTTCAGCAGAGCATCAGAGCATGGATAGTATATCACCACTTTTATGGGAAAAGTGGTTGAAAATTAAATAATCACAATTTCACTTAGGAAGAAAATTTTAAACACTAACATTTTATTTTTTCAATTGAATTAATTTAACAGTGCTTACAAACATACTTGTAAATAAAATAAAATGAAACTGCCACACCGTTCTCAGAACCTAGAGGATGGATGTGGCAGTAGAAAAGTAACGTTGCACTAAAGAAATTATTCTTGTTGTATTACTGTATAATGAAATTCCTGTGTTGTACTGCATGGTATTACTGTACAATGAAAAAACTATCTCAATTTCAAGGCTAAAAAAAGGGGTAGCATTTCTTTAATCTTATTCAAAATAAACTTAAAACAGAAGTGAAATGATGACAATAAAAAGGAATGAAGTGCTGATACTTGAATCAACACTGAGGAACAATGAAAACATGTTAAATGAGAAAAAGCCAACCACAAAAGGCCATATACTTGACATCCAGGGTGAAAGTCTCCCTGGTGATGCGGGAGATGACTCCCAGGGATGAATCCAGACTGGGCACCCTGGGATCAACAATTCCATCCTGACCAAAAGCGGGGAAAGAAGTGTAATTAATAAAGCATCAGTGGCAGAGAGAGTTCAAATAGAGTCGAGAGGCTACTCTGGAGGTTGCTCTTATACAAGCTTCAGGTAGACCTTGCTACCTGCCAACCCCCCAACCAGGACCATTCCAGCCAATTCTAAAGAACACCTAGGGCAATATATAAGATTCCACAAGGGTTCCATGCAATAGAGTAACTTTCCAGAAACCTACAACCTCCAGATGGGTCCCTGGTCCAGAGAAGTCCTGAAACCTAGCCCAGCCTCTCCAGAACATCAAACAGTTCCATCTCCCTACCCCATATTAGTGACAGACCCTTCCAATATGAAAAATTTAGAATTGCCATAGCCCAAGAGAGGGATGGAAAGATCAAAGATGATGGTGGAGTTATACAGAGAAGATAGTATTTAGCAAATGAATATGAATGCTGAATCATTAAATTGATATCTCTTTTAGTCTCCAGTATTTTACAGCAGCTAGAAGTAAAAACCTAAAATCGTGACGTTGTAACCCATGTCAAACTCTTAAAATATGTTCTCCAAGTAATGGTGGTGCTGTGCTTTGAAATTTATAGCTTTTTTGTATATATGTTATTTTTCAGAAAAAAAGAAGGGAAAAAAGTCAGTTCTGATTATAAAAAAAAACTTAAGCCCTCTAGCCTCCTATATTCTGGAACAGCTAGAAGGAAAAATATGAAAGGATCATACGGTCACCCATGACAAACTCTGGGATCTGTCCTGTAACTACCTATTGAAGAATGTTTTGAAACTACTGCTTTTTATTTCTTCACTTTGTATCTATGTTATACAATACAATAAAAAAGTTTAAAAAAAAATCCCTATGAGGTAGGTATTATCATCTCCATTTTGCATATGAGAAAATTCCAGTTTGAAGAACCTAAATAACTTGCCCAACTTAATAGAGGCAGAAAGTGTTATGTGTTAGAGCTGGGACTTGTGCCCATGCATTAAACTACTAGGCTAGCTGAAGTTTTATCTTATGGATAATGCTAAATGTGTAAAGATTTTGATTTACCTCCTCATATTGGGTATTACAAACACAGAACTAAGAATATCCACTGAGCTGTACACATATGACTTGTATATTTTTGAGTATTTGTTATGCTTTAATAAAAAGTTTACATTAAGGACAAAAAAAAGGAAAAGCCAGACACAAAAGACCATGTATTTGATATCCAGTAGTGAAAAGTCTCCCTAGCAGTGTGGGAGATGACTCCCAGGGATAAGTCTGGCTCTGGTACCCTGGGATCAACAATGCCATCCTGACAAAAAGAGGGGAAAGAAGTGTAACAAATAAGGTATCAATGGTTGAGAGAGTTCAAATGTAGTCGAAGCTACTCTGGAGGTCACTCTTACACAAGCTTCAGTTAGACATTGCTACCTACCATAACGTGCCAAACCCCAACCAAAACCACTCCAGCCAATCCTGAAGAACACCTAGAGCATTATATAAGATTCTATAAAGGTTCCATGCACTAGGGTAACTTTCCAGAAATTCTATAACCTCCAGATGGGTCCCAGGACCATGTAAGTCCTGAAACCTAGAGGGGCCAGCCTCTCTAGAACATCAACTAGCCCCATCTTCCATCTTCCTACCCCATATTGACAGCCCCTTCTAACATGAAAAAATTACAATGGGCATAGCCAAAATACCCTTAAAGAGTGGGACAGAAAGATCAAAGGTGATGGTGGAGTTACACAGAGAAGGCAGTGTTTAACAAACAAGTATGACTGTTGAACCATTATATTGATATTTCTTTTGGTTTCTAGTATCTTAGAGCAGCTAGAAGTAAAAACCTAAAATTGTGGAATTGAAACCCATACCAAATTCTGAAATCTGTTCTACAACTAACTGTTGCACTGTGCTTTGAAATTTATTGCTTTTTTGTATATATGTTATTTTTCACAAAAAAGAAAACAAAGTTGATTGTGATGATAACAAAAAATGTTTATTTCTTCTAGCCTCCAATGTTCTGGAATAGCTAAAAGGAAAAATCTGAGATGATAGTATGGCAGACCATGCCAAATTCTGGAATCTGTCCTGTAACTATTTGTTGATGAGAGCTTTGAAAACTATTGCTTTTTCCTTTCTTTGCTTTGTATAGATGTTATATCATACAATAAAAAAGCTAAAAATAAAAAGACCATGTATTATATTATTTCATTCATACATGAGATGTCTGGAATAGACAAATCCAATCCATAAAGACAAAAGTAGGTAAGTGGTTACCCAGGGATTTTGGGGCAGAGGGTGCCGGGGGGGAAATACCAAGTAACTAATAATGGGCATGGGGTTTCCTTTTAGGGTGATGAACTGTTCTAAAATTGTGATAGTTGCACAGGTCTGCGAAAAAAATCACTGACCTTTACACTTTAAAGGGGTTAATTGTCTGGTATGTGATACTTACAAACATACTTGTAAATAAAATGCATCACCTCAGTTATCCCCCAGTCCTGTCTTCTACTTACCTTATTCTCAGCTGTGGGGTCTCTTATCCTTATATTCGAGAGCTGTACTTGTCAAATTCAAAGAACTAAGAATCACCTGGAGCTTTTGATAAAGCACAGATTATAAATCCTGTTTGGGGTGGAGCCTAAGGTTGTGCATTTCCAGCAAGCTCCCAGGTGGGACAAAGTTAAGAGAATTTTATCAGCTCCCACCAAAAGTTTCTACTACATATATGGATTCATAACACTTCCTAAAGCACTAAGCACTGACAAGAGCTATTACCAAAGTACAGCCAGGAGTTCCCAGGAAGGTCTTTTCTGAGCAGCAATTAAAGTTTCATTCTTTGCCTCAGAGATACACCAGCTTCAATGTCAGTGTGATATCATGAACTTAAAATTGGGGAGCTTTGGCTACCAGGTACAATGTCTCAGATGTGATGACCCATACTCTATCTACATACATCTCAAACATGCCACCAAAGTGACATGAAAATTCAGTCTCTGATTATCCTGTAGCTGGAAGGAACTAAAGCTAATAAAGTTCAAAATGAGCTTTCCTTTCTATTAAATTGTAGGGCCCTAAGGATAAGAGAAAACTCATTTCTCTGTAGAATATATTTTCATTTCCATGAGCAATTTCAACCAGAGCAAACCTAAAAAAAAAAAAAAACTAAATATACTAAAGGTCTATCGTGTAGCCATGTTTATTCCATGAAAATCAGTCTTGGAAGTTACTTTCATAATCACGCAAATACTGAAAAAATGCAGAATTTATGGTACATTTCTCTTAAATCTGTTTCAAAAATAGGTTTAGAACACTTGTAAAAAGCCATTCTCCATTTACTCACTATAAGACAATCTTAAAAACAGTTACTTGATCTGCATATTTCTTTGTAGCAAAGAAGCTGTTAAATTTTATGAAATAAAAAGATCAATAAAGGCTATCTTCCTATTTGCAAGTTTATATTTATTTTATGATGTCTACTCTTTGAGCACTAAAAGCTAATTAACTAAATTCTTCACGTATTTCATGAAATGATATTTGTCATACTGAATAACTACAGTTAGAGCAATGGAAGGGAGGAAGGGAAAGGAGGAGGGGAAGGAAGGAAGGGAGGGCGGAAAGGGGGGAGGAGTAAACCTTCAAGGAAAAGAAATAATCCTTAATTAACATCCTGGCATTGCTAATATCTTATCGTTATTCAGAGAGCAATTTTTCAGTATTAACTTTACCTGAGAAGTCTACAACCAAATAAATATATATTCATTAAATAAGTAATCCTGTAATATAAGAGAAAGTCTCACTTTGAGGGGACAGTGCACTATTTTCATTATATTCTACTTATGATTCAGCAAACTAGTTTCCCCAAAGTTCTAAGTTGCCATGGTACTGTGCACCTGCCCCATGAAACAGCCATCTTAGTCATTCCAATGTATCAACCTAACCATTCACAAGAACATGAGCTTTCATATGTCTTCCCCACTAAACTATCAACTCCTGGAGATCAGAAATGCTTTACTCCTCTTTAACTCCCCTGATGCCCTAGCAGGTGCCTGTGAGACAGAATAAATTGTTATTGAGTACATGTATAAAAACATCCTGCTGTGCTGACACCTAGCATATTTCACTGGGCTTATTTTCACCTCCACAGATGAAATGATCAATTAAAAGGAGGAAAAGAAAGGAAACTCATTTGTTGTGTGCCTCGTGTGCTAGACCCTTATGTGCATGATGCTACCTAATCATTCGAATACCCTAGGAAACTGAACTTAGAGAAGGTACTTCTTGCCCATGCTAACACAGCTACAACAGGGTGCGTCCTTGATTCAAATTCAGGCCCAAAGAGTTAAAACTGCATACAGGTTAGAGCAGTTAGAAGTAAAAACCTAAAATTGTGGAACTGTAACCCATACCAAACTCTGAAACTGTTCTACAATTTATTGTTGCGATGCGCTTTGAAATTAATTGCTTTTTTGTATATACGTTATTTTTCACAAAAAAAAGGGGGAAAAGTCAATTTTGATGATAAAAAAATACATTTATTCCTTCTAGCCTCCAATGCTCTGGAGCAGCTAGAAGGAAAAATCTGAGATGATGGTAGGGTAGCTCATGACAAACTCTGGTATCTGTCCTGTAAACTACCTGTTGGAGAGTGCTTTGAAACGACTGCTTTTTTCCTTCTTTGCTTTGTATATATGTTACACTGTACAACTTTTAAAGTTAAAAAAAAACTGCACAGAGGAAATTCTTTCACTGACCAATCCAGGAAAAAATCTGATTTGGTTTTACCTAGGCCTCTATTTAGGCTACACCCCTAGCTTAGCAAATACATATTTGAGCAGTATGCTTGCTTCAGAAAGTGCCTTTCTCAGTGGACAATCATGCGTCTGGTGCTTTCAGTGAAAATAAAATGGCTCTGGAAGCAGCATAAGTGCAGGAGAGCGTGCTATGATTTCGGAGAGCCCCTCACCTAGCCCCACCCCCCATTATCAACCAGAGCCCAGGCAGAAATGAGCTAGATCCTATAACCTTCCCAGAGACAGATCCTTATGTACCTCTCCTCAGCTGTAAATCTCTGATATACTCTGCAACTTTTATATTTAAGAGAACTGTTTTACTCACATTCCCAATAAGTCTCCCCAAATCCTTACCAAGTTAATTATGTATAGAAGTTGCAAAGTAGAGATTAACATAGTTGATGTGTCTCAAAAGTTTTATTTTTATGACCCACAGTTATTTTTTCTTAAACCTTTAATTAGTTGCCCCTCTAAAATTAGTTATATTGGGCTCACTTTTCCACTGGCTACAGCTGAACAAGAGCTGCCTTCTCCAGAGGCTTGCTGAGCTCACAACAGCTCCCTCTGGCTGGCTCCACTCACCTACTCCACCTGCTTGGTTTCAGTAGGCATGCATTTGATTTGCTACTCCTGTACTTGCAGTTTTACAGGTACACAGACCTTGACCCCCAAAACACTCGACTGGATCTGCTTAAACACAAGGGTGAACATCTTTGCTCTCTCTTTCCCAAAAGATCCACTGAAACGTCACAAAATTTCTAAAACAATTTCTGTCTTAACTACTAATTTGCTGCTTAGCCTGTAAAATCCAGACTGCTTGGGTTTAAACTGTAATTCTCCCTCCTGCAAGTTTTGTGATCATGAGCAAGGTATATCTCTGCACTTCCATTTCCACATCTATAAAATGGAAGTGATGAGTAAATACTTAATCGGACTGAGAACTATTGTTCACTAAGTGTTCAATAATTTTTTTATTAAGATCCCATCACATGCCACGGGAGAAACTAAAGCCAAAGGAGGACAAGGATCATGCCTTCCTCAGCTCAGTACCCCCACAGTCCCTAAAAGTGGGACAGAAAAGCAGAAGGCACTGGGTTCAGTTTATTATTGTTGAAACAGGAGAATGAAAGAAAGATCATCTATCTATATGTGTGACTGGGTCTCTTGGATCTCCATCCACTACAAAGAACTGCTTTACTAAAAATCAGTTATTTTTAAAATCACTATATATTAAGAACAATGAGGCCACCTCCATGGAAACTGTGGTGTCTTGCATTCACTAAAACTAAAAAGGATTGATTAAATCATATTTCCATTTCTGTGTCATTGAAAATAATTCATGTTTTCCCCCCACCTAATTTCAACCTCAAATCCAGATGCAATGTCTTTTTTTGCCTTCACTTGAAAAATAAATTTACTCTCTTGAAATGTCCCTGTAAGGAGAGAGCGAGAAATCATGCAAGCATTTGAAACTGTCTCAAACTCTAGAGCTCTGTTACTGACAACAATTGCCTAGGGAATGTCAAACCAGCTTGAAATATCATAGTGCTTCATCCATTAACAAATTGTCACTCCACTTGGGAAAGGAAGAGTCAAAATTAAAGTACTTGTTTCTCACAACTTGTCTGGATGAGGAAGAAACAAGCCTGCTAATTCTGTTTATCAAAGTTGCCTTAAACAAATTTTTACAATACAGTTTAACCACAGAGAGGGCTGCTAGTTCCAAATTCAAAAAAAAATATTTTACACCTAAATATGTAACTTCCTCAGGTACAAACCTTCCTGAAAACACAAGGATTCCATTTTAGCCTCAATAAATGAGCTAAAGAAAAAGAAAAATCTTGATTTTTTTTCAGGATAACATGTCATATCATCACATCTCCAACAAAAAACACAAGTATTTCGGACAGAAAAGCATTCAATAAACCATAAAGTGAACTTGACATTTAATCCATGGGCTTGACTGATCAATTTTTGATGTTAGCAAGTTTCACACAATTATTTTCATGTCATTTCAACCTATGCAATTATGCTATGGACTGAAATAAACGATCACAAAAAACAAGCTGTTGGAGCCTGCTGGGAGTTTTAGCCATCCAAAATGTAAAGAAATAAGTCAAAATACAAATTGCATATACTACACTGTGCTCTGAATATATACAGACTATGAATAGTAAGTAAACCTGCAAAAAATACTTTGGAAAATGGCCTTAATATATATTCTTCTTACTCCTTCACCTATCATAGTTTTAAGCAACGATATTAAAATAGTCCTTTACCTGGACCTATGATTTCTTTTCCCCTATCACAGCCTCTGTAAGAAGAAAATATAGAAAAGATTTCAGCTCATGAACAGGCTCTTCTGTTTGTGGATGTGCTACCATCTCACACATGAATTCACAGAAAATCACAGTGAGACCTTGTTTTCAACTGCTGACACTATTTCCAAATGCCATTTCACTGCTAGACAGGAAGTTGCTGAGACAAGAGGTGAAGCTAGTCTGAGATACATCTTGAATTACACTCATAATTTTATTTATCGGTTGTAGTAGTTTTCAGCACTGAGGGTCATAAAACATGTAATACTAAAATCTTCCTTTGCTCCCACAATGAAGCAAAGGTAAACAAACAGATAATTTTAAGCAGGTCACTGCAAAAGGATATCAAACTTTCAATTCACCAGAGAGCATCAACTAAATTTGATAAAAACTTCTAAAACTTATTTTGGCTTTTTGTTTGCTAGATCAAACCCCTCAGAATGGCTAACATGAAATCCAGCTTGTAAAGCTGTGGACAGTTAAATCAAGATGAGAACAGCCTTATGTCAATCAGAAGGGAAAAGAGATGCTATTCAAGTCAATGAAAGGCTAATGGTTCTCAATTCTGGCTGCATGTTGGTAGACTTGTGAAGATTCTGGTTTAATTGGCCTGGGAAGGAGAAGAGTCTGAGCATATTTTTAAAGATTATCCAAGTGATGCTAACTCATGCAGTCAGAACTGAGAACCGCTAGATTAGACCACTAAAAAAAGAGAATAAGGCAGTAATCAGGTAAGTGGATTGCCTGATGAAGCACAGAAATTTGAGAGCTGATAAAATATTTGTTGACTGTGATGGAACGGGAAGTTACTCACTGACTAGGCCTGAGTAGGAAAGAGTATGCACACACACTGGCAGGAATATATTTCAGCGTGTGCTGGTACCAAAGTTTTAAGGTCATTCTGGATTCACCTGGTTTGGATGCCCACAATACTGAGATTCTTTAACTAGGGATGTCATAGAGGATGACAAATCAAACACCATGAATTTTACCATATGCTGTTTTTTTAATATATATTTTACTATACGTGAATATTTAAAAATGCACTGAATATAACCGCATACTCCACACTTCAGTAAAGCACAGCATGACTACATGTTGGCCCCAGTCCTCAATAAGGGGCTGCCTCACTAAGATCAATGTCTCTCCCTGGTTCTCCTTCTAGTTCACAAGACCTAAGACTGTATAGAGCCGAGAGCTGAGGCTTGGCAGGGCAAGAGCTTTTTTATTCCACCTTCATAGCTCTAGATTCTCATTCTCAGCTAGGGACACAGGTGTTGCATAAATGTTTGCTAAATGAATTTTCCTTTAGCACAAATGACCTTCCCGGTAATCTCAATTTTGGATGAAGTCCTCTTCCAGAAGCTGTTATGTCTGAGCAAGTAAAAAAAGAACCAACAAAACAATGAGTCGGTAGTGAGGGGATGTTCATCATCTGGATCCAGAAACAAAAGCACTCATGGGAAAATACTAACACCTACACCTCTGCTGCACACTGAGTCAAGCTCTACCTTGGAGGCCCCTGACCAACTTTTGGGGACAAATGACCTAGAGGAGTAGGTGATACCTTCTTCAGAAGGCCTGGAAAGCAGGACCCTTGGCCTGAGATGAAGCTTAGCATATCTGTTCTCAGATATCTCTTGAAGATCATGACTCTGTATATGTCAAGCCCACAGCCTACACCAGCACCCCCTTAATCATGAAAAGTGACCTACACTGAACAATTAACCAAGTACTCTGCCAGGTACATCACTCACTTTCTTCTCACAACCACCACATCAAAACAAGCACTTTCATCAACTTTTATATTATATACTGGAAAACTGAGACAAGAAATAAAGCAGCTTGGCTGAGGACACAGCTAATAACTGGTTACCACTGAGTCTCAATCCCAGGACCTCTGTCCACAAATCCTCCTTGCAACACATGCTAGAAATAGCAATATTACCAAAATCAATAATGATAAAAAATTACTAACATTCGCTCATTACTTATTATATGTGGAAACACGATATTAAGTGTCTAATATGGATTAGCTCATTTATCCCCATAAAAACTTCAAGGGATTCTGATGTTATTCTCCTATTATAGATTTGGAAAGCTTAGAAAAGCCAGTCTTCTGTGTGAACTTGGGTAAGTAGCAGAGCTAAAGTGAAGGCCAGGCACAGTGACCTCATAGCCCACTTTTTAATATACTCTATTCTGCCTCTAGAGAAAACCAGATGAGCAAGATGTTTGAAAGACTAAGTTTTCTAGTGACATGGGCAAATCACCTCACTTCTGAGACCCAGTTTTCTATAAAGTGAGTGTTGGAGTAGATGAGGTCTAAGTTCCCTTCCAATCAATAGTTCTGCTCACTGCATGGTCCCCAGTACCAAGTGCAAGACAGTGAGAGCCACGCCGCATTGTGAAATACCCTGGGTTTCCAAAGGGATGGGGGAATACTTCACCCTGCCTGAACCAAGCTTACCTTGCTAAGCACAAGCCCAGAGAGTCTACGGCACATCGTAGGAATCAGAGTCACAGAGAAAGTACACACAGCACTGCTCAATTAAGGGGCTCCAGTTGCAAATGCGGTTCTTTGCCTATGACTGAAGAATAAAATAAAAACACAATCCCTAAAGAAAATAACCTCAAAATAAGAGCGCACAATGAGGAAGATTTAAAGGTACTTTGCAGGGGATTTAAGGTGGATCTTCTTGACAACACATCAATTTCTGGAATAATTGTGGGATTTCTTTTAATCACCCTGCAGTTAGTTCAAACATCTAGAACAGAAAGCAATGCTTCAGTCTTTTGTTACTCCCACATATCACAATTTTGTTTTCATTTTGATACAGGTGTTCCCTGCCTTTTTTCCACCTTATTTTCCCCAAAATAAAAGAAAAAAGAGGACAAATCGGTAATCAACTGCCTTGTTACCACTTTTATATTTATAGGTTTAAATGGGAACAGGTCACTCCCTGATATGAGGGATCAAGTCTTGCCTGAAGACAAGATCCTTTCTTCTAACAGTCATCAGACCTGCCAATCCCTGGAGACAGGGATGGAAAAGGTAAGGCAGCCTCGACGTTGGAACATGCTGCAAAACACTTGCAAAGAGAAAAGCAAAAGTTACAAAAAATGTTTTGGCTAAAATATACCAAGTCTGAGATAATTTTCTAAGTTTCATCAGAATCACCCTAAAGAAATGTATTGAGGGCGGGCCATGGTGTCTCAGCAGGCAGAGTTCTCGCCTGCCATGCCAGAAACCTGGGTTCGATTCCCAGTGCGTGCCCATGCAAAAATAAAGGAATGTATTGACAGCAACTGTGACCTAACACTGATCCCCTAAGTAAAACAAAACAGTTCAGGCAATAGCAATTAACCTGATACCCCACTGACTGTATTTGAGGTGAGTTAGGTAAACTAAAAAAGCCCTTTCATTTACAAGGCCATTTCTAATGGTCAGAGTGAGTGAAGCAGCCTGGAAGGTAGCAAGTCTCTGGACAGGAGAGAGCGCATACCCTGCTTGTCTGGCTAGAGCACTGAAACCAAATGCAAAGAGTGACCAAAAATAAAAGAGGGAGAGCCCAGCAGGCCCATTTTACATGATGGTCCCAGGGCGTCATTAAGATAGTTTCTGTCTCCAGCTACCCTAATCCTGAGAAAGGGTGCAGGGATGCCAGGAGTATCCTGCCTTGACTGCAGAAAAATGTCATGAATGTCTGATTGTTGCCCTTCAGTCTTTCCCTCTTTGGTATCATACCATCAAATAAATAGATTTCTTCAATTTTTAGCACTTTATATAAAGTGTGCCAATTTGGTTTTCAAAAGATGGCAGGGATATCTGGGAAGGAAAATTAAATGTCATTAAGTTAAACTTGAAGGCTTACTTAAATTCTCTTAAAATGAGGTCCCAGCTTCCCATATGTGAAATTATTTGTAATATTCCCAGACCTATATAAAACTGTTGACTCCCTTTGACCACTTCTCTTTTATAGCTACTGGACCTGGAATTACTTTTAGCGATTTCACAAAATCAAATCTGCTGTAGACAGATGAATATTTACCACCACTGACCATGTCCCAGTGTCAAAGGGGAATTCAAAAATTCACCAAATAAACTATATCAAATTAAGATGACCTTAAAAAAAAGTTACTTCTGGCTCCACTTAAGCATTCCAAAAACCCCGGCCATTAACCATGCCATTTAGTCACTCCCTGACTTACTCTTCTATCCCTCAAAATGGAATAAATTTACTGTGGTGATTTAATATATAACTTCACAGTTTCTGAAGCTTACACGGGCAGAAGATTTATTCCTGAACTGATAAAGATATTTTGAAAGGGATTAAAGGGAAATACTATTCATTCAGCCATTAGATAAAATAAGCCCACTCCCATGATTCTTGAGTGTTAAACATACCCTCCCCACACAGAGGCAGTTAAAACCAGCATTTCAAGCATTAAAGAAAAGCCCCAAAGAAGGAAACCTGAGCCATTAATTAAACTCAACTAATTTTATGGAAAGCAGCAAGTTGTTTCTACATCTAAAAAATATCCTCTAAACATTAACTTTAAGCCTTGTGTTTATTTTTTCCACCTTACACCCATTCTGCTTTATGTCTTTTGCTTACAGACAGGTTCAGAATAAAGTACAAGACATCACTTAAAGCAACATGAGCCTAAAAATAAAAAATCCTAGAGACAGACACACACCCAGCCACAGCAGGACCCGAGCTGCTGGCTGAAGATGCCTAGCCATGTAGCAAAGGAAACAGCAATATGCATAAAGCATCCAAGGAAAAGCTTCGACGGTACGTTTACATAATCGTTAAGAACGCTGACATACACACTCATTGGGGAGAAAACTGCAATGACTGGCACAGAGCTAAAGAAAAAGAAAAACTGCAGGAAAAATGTGAACATATAGAGATCCATTACCTACTGCAGCAACAACCTTCACTACAATCTCCACATCCTAAACCCTGGGCTCACTGTGGCAATTTTTTCATATTTAAACAATGTATCCCTTTCTTCCCTTTGCTCTGTCTTCCAACTGATACCTCAACAATGGCAATGGTAAAGATTTATTTTTTAAATCCCAAATGTGTTTATCCACTGTGGACTACCATAAAATTAATCTTTGAAGTCCATTCCCCACAAAATTCAAAATAATGATACATACTCATTGAACTAGATAAAAATATTAAATGTTGTTTGCAGTTCTGAAATCACCATACCCCTAGCAACTAAAGAAAAAATAAACAGATTATCTCACGATAGGACACAAATAGCATTCTACAGTTAGATCATTAGCAAAATTATGCAGCTAGATTATCCCTTTCTACAACGTGTGTAGGGCTGCTACATAATTAATGCTTTATTAAACTATGCTCTGAAGATCTGACTGGGAAAAGATCAGAATCTGAACCAGCTGTGCTGTTTAATATTATCTCTGAGGGAGGTGTGTGTAGGTGGGTTGTTTGAAATTTTCTTAAACTTTATACTCCTATCTTTGACATTTTGTTTTTTTTCCTCCTGTCTTAGTTACTCTGTCTTTTAGGGATAAAGAACACAAGGACATTTAATTTAAAACAAAAGAATTCAGAACAGTGTTGCTTACAATTTTGTATTCCTATCAATCATTGATTCAGTTCACCCAGGAAGGTTTTGTGCTATAGAATAAACTCCAGTGTTCATGCAATTTTAATGAAAATGCTTCTGAATCCCATTTCCCTTCTTTGTGCTTGAGCTGCTCTTCAGTACCCTGAATATTTCAAACATCCCTAATGTAACGGCTAAGGCAACCAAAAGTGAGAATAGCATTTATAGGGGCCAAAAATAAGTATACGAATTTAAACACTTACTAAAGGATAACACATCAATTTTTATTATTCCATAAGCAAAATAAAAGCTCAGATTAGAAAAAAATTAAGCACAATTTTAGATATTTATTCTCATTCCTGGATAGTAATTTTCCCACTATCAAAAAGTATATGCTCACTATTTGTACTTTTAAAGGAAACAACAAAGAAAAAAACAATTAAGAAAACCAAAACTTCTAAAAGCCCACTACACCAGTTTGAAAGTATTATGTACCCCAGAAAAGCCATGTTTTAGTCTGATTTAATATCATGGGGGCAGCCATTTATTTCAATCCCAAATCAACACTGTATGTGGAAATTTTTTATTATATTATCCAAATGGAGATGCGGCATGCCCAGTTGTGGGTGTGACCTTTTCATTAGATGGAGATGTGACTCCACCCATTCAAGGTAAGTTTTGATTAGTTTATTGGAATCCTTTAAAAGTGGAAACATTTTGGAGAAAGTCAGAAAGAACAGAAGCCTCAGAGCCAACAGAGCCCAGAGCTGACACAGATACCCAGATATCTGGAGATATTTGGAGCCCAGCAGATATCGCCATGAGATAAGCAAGGGAGAACCTGGAAAGAGCTAAGGTTCTAAGACAAGGGATGAAAGCCAGCCCTGGAGAAGCAAAGTGAGGAACCCCCACAGGAAAGAAGCAGTAGGCATCAAAGCCCAGGAACAAACGACGAATAGATGCCAGTCATGTGACTATCCAGCTGACAGAGAGGTGTTCCTGATCACTGGTCATCCTTGAATTAAAGTATCTTTTCCTGGATACCTTAGTTTAGACTATTTTAAAGGGTTAGAACAGTAAACTTGTAACTTGCTAAATTCTCTTTTTAAAAGCCATTCCAGTTTTTGTACATTGCATTCCGGTAGCTTGCACACTAACACACCCACCCCCACAGGTACACATTAACATTGTGAACAGTTCCCAAACCACTATCCACCCACATGCACAAGCCATACCTACAATTGTACATATGGGTTTATATCACATATGCCTTTTTAAAATCTACCTTCCCTTGTTCCCCTACCAGCATATCAAGGAAAGATTTCCATGTAAATAAATACAGGTTATATCAACCCCTTTGTGTGACTCCACCAATATTTCACTACCCTTAACAGAGTGAAGAATTTTAAACATACGTCAGTATACACTTCTCCAATTATTCTTGCAATTCCTTAATAAAAGGGCATATACAATTTTATTGATACATATTGCCTGACTCCCAGACAGGGAAATCTGCAGTACCTAAGAATACCCACTGGCCCTACACCCTTGCCAAGGCTGGATTTTGTCCATTTTCTTTTTTAGTCATATGTACAAATCTTATTCTCATTGGTCATTTCAGTACAATGCTTTTTTAATTACCAGTTCTTCATGTTTATATGGCAAAAATAATCAACATTTATTCTAAAGTTTCTGCAACTCATCAGTCATGTTCAGAAAGTATTTCTCCAGCTCAAGAGTACCCACATTTTCCTTTTGCTACTTTATGCAATCTTACCTTTCTATTTTCCAGCTACCTAAAATTTATTTTAGTATAAACTGTGACAAAAATACCCAGTTTTATATGTATTTCAAATGAAGAACTAAATGTCCAAGCATTATTTACTGAATAATCCCTTATTTTCTCCACTGATTTGAAATGCAGTTTTAATCATCTACCAAGTTACTGCAATATACTCATTATTTATTGCTGGACTTTCTATTTTGTTCCATTGACTGAATAACTGAGTCATTACATGATTCATTAAAGGTCTATTCCAGCATCAAAATGTGCCAAATTCTGGCACCACTGTTAATTAATGGCTGTATACTTTGGATAAGATACTTTTTACCTCTCTATGCCTTAATGTCTCCATCAGTAAAATTGGTGTAATATCACCCACCCCATGGGGATCTTTGGGGACTATGTTAAATGATAAGCACTATATACATGTTACTCATCATTATTAATCACCACCAAAAGTAAGTAAAGAGAGACATAATCCCTGCCTTCAGGAATTTACAGACTAGCAAAGGAGACAGGCATTTAGTCAAATGAGCACACAATTAATGCAAAATCATAAACCACAGTAAGTGTATTAAGGGGAACCTAACACAATCTAGGGGTTCAGAGAAGGGTCTTCCAAGAAATGTCATCGGCAGTGAGGACCCAACCATAAGGAGAAGAGAACTAGCCCCAGGGTGATGGAGGTAGGCAGTCGGGAGTGTAGGAGCTCAGTCCAGCCTCAGTCCGACTGCAGAACTGCACAGCCCCTGTTCTAGGGACCCTCTCCCGGGTCAGCACCCCACAAATGGCTAGCTGTTTCTCACCCTCAACTTCTCAGTTTATCCAAGGATTATTTATAATATCATCCAAGGATGGTTTTCCTTGACTAGCTTCTTCCAAAAGCCAGAGATCGCCTTTGTTAATAGTGATCATGATATGAACACTTCATACAATCCTATCAGTTCAACAGAAATCTGACAGTGTTCTAAGACCCTGCCTTCAGTAAGACACAAGAAGTAGTCCTTTATCCTCAAGGCCATCCTCTCTGAATCAAATTGCTAAAGTCTGTGAAATCATCTGTACTTCTTTATGTGCAAATAATTGTACCTTGCTCATATATACACATTTGGCATTATCTCTGCTGCTAAGATTAACATTTGTCCCTCCTATTATTTATTTATTTACTTTTAAGTGGACAGGCACTAGGAATCGAAACTGGGTCTCCAGTTATTTATCTATTTTCGTTTTTATTTTTTGCATGGGCAGGCACCAGGACTTGAAGCCAGGTCTCTGGCATGGCAGGTGAGAACTCTGCCACTGAGCCACCATGGCCCACCCTATTTATTTATTTTTAATCCATATTTTTTATTTAAAAAAAAAGCTTCTATGGCTGGGCCAAACAACTTGTAACCTTTTTATGTGATGAAGAGACTGTGGTCTTTTTCCATAACACTATGTCATGTATGAACTCTGTGTCAGTCCCTCCTAGCACCCTTGTATTTTTCTTTGTTGCACTCATGACAATTTTATAATTATATATTTGTATGACTATTTGCCTAGCTCCTACAACACCAGTTTCATGATGTCAGAGAATGAATAGAATGAGTAGAATGAGTATTTCATGCATCCCTCTAAACCCAGAACTTAGCAGAGAATTGCTTTAATGTCTACTATTTGTGGGACAGATGGACGACCAGAGCACAGGATGGCGGGATAAACTGGCACTATAATCGGAGTAGAGAGATAAGAGTCTAATCAAGGAGGTCCCTGCAGCTCACAATTTAGAACTTTGGTCTTCATAACAAGAAGCCATTGAAAAGTTTTCAGCATAGAAGTGGCAAGGACAGATTTGGGTTCTGAAAAGATCACTTGGCTAAAATGTGAACTGTCTCGAGTGGGTATGAGGGAATACTCAGGGACTAGTTAGGAAGCTCCTGAGGAAGTGCCTGAGAGATGCTCACAGACTGAATGAGGACGGAAGCAGTGGGCAGGGCAAGAAGCAGACTGTTTAAGGCACTTCCACAGCATTTCAAAAACTGACATTAAGGTAAGTGCCAACATTTTACGGGGATAGATTTGGCATCAGAAAAGAAAATTCTACATGACTAGTGTAACTTTGATATAAAATGTGAGACTGTACAATGTAGAAATAAGTTATTTTAATCAGTGAGCATACAAAATAAAAATGGAACTGTCACCTGGAATAAAGTCTACTCTCCACAAAGGAGTCCCAGTTCTGAGTAACTTTACTTTTCCAAGTAACATTAATTATCATTCATGAGAAGAGAGCTCCTTTACATTAAATATAATGAATTTACAACAAAATTAAGTCAAGACCACAAAGCCTAATGACAAAAAGGCCATACACTGGCATACGTATAACCCACAAAACCATGATTTACTACACTTAAACAAAAGCGAATACAGAGGAAAAGGGAGAATAAAGAACTAATATGATCAAGACTCTAACTTGCACAAGAAGAGTTTTTAAATCAAAAAAATGAGTTACAAGGTAAGTTATTAAACCATATTTTAACATACTGTTCCTTAAAAACCTACAAGTCACACTTCACCTTCCACAGTAACAGCCGACTACAACAGAAGTGGCCTGCAGTAGCTTCCTACTCAAGAGAACGACATAAGCAACACATAGCACCGAGTGTACTGGGTGTGCAGTAGACTGGCTTATACAACCCATCAAACACATGTTCTTAATCTTTATCCAAGTCTCTGTGGGTGTGAACACACGGCAAGTAAGACCTTTTGAAGATGCTGTTTTTAGTTAAGGTGTGGCAAACTGAAGCAGGGTGGGCCTTAATACGGATTACTGGAGGTCTCATAGAGAGAAAACCCTAGGAAGGAGCCAGAAGCCTGATGTCAAGGGAAAAAGGAGAGGGCATTAGCATGTAACTGGAAAGCCCATGAACCCCACGGAGTGCAACCAGCCAGCACCAGAATGTTACAGTCTTTGGGACAGAAGTAAGCCTTACCAATACTGTGATTTTTTACTTCTTCAAGTCTCAAAACCATAAGCCAATAAAATTTCCATTGTTTAAGTCAACCTATTGTGTGGTGTATGTGACAGCAGCTCAGGTGAACTAGGATAGCTGGTAACAAAGCTCCATTGTGCTACATCTATGTTAATTCAAACATCACTGTTAAATGGTGATTTTTTAAATGTTGAAATCCAAAGAGTTTAAAAGGGCCAAATCTAAAGCTCTTGCAAAAAATAAAAGCATCAATTTAGTGTATGTTTCCATCAGATTACTGTGCAGGAAATCAAATTTTCTGAGGCAGAGTCTTCAACTCTTTTCATTTATAAGTTAACATTTACTCCAGAAATTAAGGGAGGTGCTGCAGAAACTGGAAAAGCAAGCTTTGCTCCAGAAATAACTTCATAGCCTACTTGTCTCAGAGTTCAAAGCACTTTTCACTAAAACCATTAGAGAGTGCCAGGCCCCAGAGAAAGCCAAGCCATCCATAAAGGCACACTTGTACCCTACAATCAGCCACCCTCAATGCTGTAGTTTATCTTGCCAGACATGTCCTCTCTGGGAGGAAGATGAATGTGGCCTGTCCATCACATAACTGAGACTGTATTTCATGGTAGTAGTTTTCCATTTTGTTCTATTTTGGGGGGATGGGGAGAAAGTGGGTATTATTCTTGCATTCAAAATTTTCTAACTTTGCAAGGTCTATCCTCAAAATTCAAGCCCACCAGAGAGGTTAACATTATTCTACATTAAAGTTAAACTTGGAATGTCTTCTATCTTCTTAAGGTCTTCTATCTTACTTCATTGTCCTTTGATAGGATGGCATTGCCTATAGGTCTTTTGCAGAAAATCTAAGTACCACCACACTCCCAGGAGATTTCTGGTATATGTTGAAGAATGAGGCTACACATCTTGCACCAAATTACCAAGATCATCTTTCAGAAACATACTTCTGCCAAGTCTGTCCTAGTTACACTACAACCCTTTAAGCAAATAATAGCACTGTCTTTTCTAAGCTAAAGAATAAAGAGCTAGGGGAAAAAAATCATCATTTAAAATAAATGCCAGCAAAAGTCATTAACAGCATTCTTATTTATGATGCCTTTACCCTCCTCTTTGGAGAAATATGAAAATCAGCCACAGATTCAGAAGAAACCCAAGCAGAACAACTTAATTCAGGGCTTTATGGAGGGCAAGTCAAGTGTTTCAAGAGTCTTCAGCTAAATGCCTAATGGAGCAAACCAACATCTATTTCTAATTCCAGAACTTGGCTAGAAATCAGGTTTGCTCCCTATCCTACAGATGACTCTTCAGATTTTTCTATCCCTAATTTTCAACTTAACCTAGAGAAGAGGGATTGAAATATAGGAAGTATAGATGATATATCGGAAAGAAAATTTAGTGATAGATATATCTAATTACCAAAGTAAGGAAGAAAACTCAAAAACACAAACTACTCCCTTATAAGCCCACTACCAAGGAATAATCACTCTTCAAATATTCTTTTTTTTTTTTCCAGATAATCACAGATACAGGAGACGAAATATAACACAGAGCCTAGTATCTAAGTGCTTGGTGTATTGTAGCTACTATCATAACTAGAGTTTTACAGTATGAGGCTTACTGTATATCTGTTTTATGGCTTATTTTATATTCTTCAATAAATACAATCCTATGGATAAAATAGCTATAGAGGGATCCATGATATAAGCATACCTTCATTTACTTTCCCATCTCATATTATTTGGCAATTAAGTTGCTTCCAATTTTTTTACCACAATAACAATGAAGTGAAAAATTTTGTACACAAGTTTTACGTGCTTATCCATTTATTTTCTGTGGATAGATTCTTAAAAACAGAAATACTGGGAAAGAAAACTGCTGATTTCCAGAAGCATTACAACAGCTTATACTACCTCATCACATGAGAAACTACTTTCTTACACCCTTGCTAACTCAAAATGTTATCATTCTTTTAATCTCTGCCCATCAAAACATCAAAAATACACTACATACTGCTATTTTGGTTTCCATGTTTTTACATTTATATTGTGCTTTTTCATATAGTGCTTTTTCACATTTTTAAAAAATTTTCCATTAACATCTTCATCTTCTTCTTACTCATTTAACTTCTAAATTAACCTTTAAAAATGTGATAAACATGAAGCTCACAGATTACTCAGCAAGACTATATAGGACTTAATTTCTGTTTTTGTATGATGATTTCCTGCACCTGTACTTATGGTAAATGATGGTGGTTTTTCCATTTATGAAAGTGATATAATGATTCATTTTTTAAAAGTTAAGTCAGTTGATTTCAAGATGAACACAGATGCCCTAAAAGCCATAAGGATGAAAATGAATGGCAAATTTGGCAAATTACTCCAGCAAAACCATATGCAAAGAAAACCCTATGAAAATTGGCTACCACAGTTCACTTGAATGGGTTATGGCAGTACCACTAAAACCAAGAACTTAGAAGTTACAAAGGGCAAGCCAGTACATACCACATGGTCTCAGCATAACTCACGTCCTCACACAAGTATAGGGGTAACATCCATCAAAATTTAGACCAACACATTGATATAGAGCATCTATGGTAAGCTTTCTGCTTTTACATACATCCTTTCATGTAAGGAATTTGTCCTAATGATCACAAAATAATTGTTGAACAATTTAAGTTCTGCAAAAAATGAGAAGCAGAAATTGGAGCTAAGAAAAAGGAGTCCTTCATGTGTATATCAAGAAATCTGAAGAAGACATGGATGATGGGCACTGTCTTAGCTTTTCAGGACTACAGACTGGCTGGTTTAAACAACAGGAATTTATTGGTTCACAGTTTTGGAGGCTTGAAGCCCAAAAGTAAGGTGTCCATCATATCGGCTTTCTCTCAGAAAGCATTTCAGCAATCCTCCATCACATGGCAATCTCTCTCTCTCTCCCTGTGTCTGGTCCTCTGGTTTCTGCTGTCTTCTGGCTTCTACTTATATCCAATTTCCTCTACTTAAAGGACTTCAGTCATGTTTGATTAAGGCCCCCCTCATTCAGTTTGGCCACACCTTCTTCAAAAGTTCTATTTACAAATCGGTTCACACCTACAGGAATATATATTAAGATCTGAACATGACATTATGAGAGATAGGATTCAATCCCAACAGGAACTATACGTACCTCTCTGGCAAATTTGGACCACATTTAAGGTTGAGGTAATGACCAAAAAAAATGGAAAACACAAAGATTTTGGATATGTGAGCTTCAAAAGACACTAAGATGCACAGGGAATAGTGGATAAGATGAATGGAAAAGAGCTTCAGAGAAAATTTTATGTTTGTTAAAGGATGATAAAGGAAATAGAACTCAAATGTAGGGTTGGGAATAAGAATATAGGATCTCTGGACAACAAGATACTAACTTTAAAGAGCAAAATCTTAATGATGATACTAATGAGGAATGTCTCTAGAAAGTGTTTCCTTTATTCAGTGTACAAGGAAGATGGTGGATGGCCAAAGGAAATGGTTTGGGTTTTAGGTCTTTCTTCCCTGAAGTAGCAGTTCAGTACAATGGTTTAGCAGTTCACCACGTAAGCGGTTTAATAATGAATGGTATAAATGTGGCCATCAAGCCACTGAACACAGCATTAATGCAACATAAAGAGGCACACCAGGGTCACTTCAGTGATCAGTATAAAACAGACGGACAAGGGGGAAAGTTGTGCCACCTTGTAATCAGTCCCTACAGGACACCTCATCTTTAGGTTATTTCAAGACTCAGACATGGAACCTTGCCTGACTATTCTCTCCCCAGACAAACTACTAAAGTGACAAGTTCTCACTGGTCATCTCAGATTACCAGACCTCAACCATTCCAAATTATGTCTGGCACTGTCCATTCAAGGCTACAGAGAGATGAATCACATCAAAGAGTGTGGGATAACACATCACAAGCAATGGGTCCACATGCTGCAGGGTTCACTGCTGCTCACGCAACAGTTACAAGTGTGCCACACACAGCCACAATCCTCCAAAGCTTAAAGAACAACTTCAAATTATCATGCAGCAGTCTGATGTACCTGTAGTAAATGAAGTTAAGGGTATTTCAATGTCTCTTTGTTAGCACCAGTCTTACACAAGTGCAAAAACAAATTTAAGGTCAAAAGCTGAGCCCTCTACTCTCACTGGTAAAAACCCCTGGCATGCTGTTGCAGACAAATAATTCAAAGTATCTTCATATGCTCTACAGTCTCTCCATTCCAAAGTGAATGAAGCTGTCACTTTTCTAAGAGGGTGCTCAGAAAGTAGTGAACAGTTATATTGCTTAAAACTGATCAGGGACCATAAAAGGAAACATATTTCAGCAGGGAAAAATGTTCAAATATCAAAAATCTGAATATTGTAGTGAAAAAAATACAAAGTATAAAACATTTTTAAAAGGCATGTGGAATTTTTAAACTTAGATACTCAAATTGCTTCAGGGGACTTAGACTGGAACACATACAAATTCATGTGTATATATATTATGTATGTATACATGAGCCTGTACATACACTCACAAGCACATATAAGGGAGAGCAAAGACTATTAGCTTTTCACCAGAATCTACGTCTACATTCTGGACTCATTTCCCAGCCTCCCTTCTTCCCTTGCGCTTAGGTGTGCATGATATGGCCATGTTACTAGTTTTAGCCCTATGAGAACATAAAAATGATTGTTCTTTCCATTTGTTTTCTATTTTTGCACAGCAGATTACCACAAATTTCACAGCTTAAAACAATGCACATTTATTAACACATAGCTCTATGGTCAGAAATCCAGGTGGGCCTGACTGGGTTCTCTACTCAGGGCCTCAGAAAGCGGAAATCAAGGTGTAGACTAGACTGGGCTCCTACCTGGTGGTCCTGGGGAAGAATTCCCTTCAAAGTTCATTGAAGATATTGGCAGAATTCAATTCTTTATAGCTGTGGGTCTGAGGTTCGTGGTTCCCTGCTGATTGTCATTCAGAGGCTGCTTTCTGCTTCTATAGGCCATATGCATTTTTTCTCACACAGCCCCACCATTTTTAAAACCAGAGACAGCACGTTGAAGTCTTCTATTGCAAATCTCTGACTTCTGCTCTCAGCCAAAGATAACACTGTTCTTTTAAAGGGCTTGTGTGATTAGATTACGCTCACCCATATAATCAAACATTTTGCATATGAAGTAACAATCTTGCAAATGTTATCTCATCATAGTAGCGGGTTTCAGCCACACTAAAAGGGGAGGGGATTATACAAGAGTAAGAGGCACTGAGGGTCTTTCTTATAATTCTGTGTACCACATTCCTCTTTCAGGTCTGACCCATGAAAATCTCCCACATGGTTTCCAATCTTGAAAACTATGTTTTAAAGATGGAAGACTCGGTCATTCTGCACGCTTGAAGCAAATAAAAGGAAATAAGATGTAAGACTTCGAATAGCAAAATCCACCAAGGCTTGCTGGTTGAACCAAAGTTCAACTAAAGATCATCTTGCAAAGTTCAGATAAGCACAACCAAGCCTACCGGTTGAAAATTCAGTCTAAAAAGAACCTCCACTGTAGTCACTGACAAGTGGAACTGATGAGAAGCAAACATTGGACGGTTACTAAGTTTAAGAGAGAATTTTATTGCCCAAAGCATCCATGAGCCTGGTAGAAGCCTATGACTGTAAAATAAACCTAAATTTAATCATTGAAAACACTGTGCAGCTCCCAGAGAAGCCATGCTCCCTGTCAACTTCTTTAGATTTGGCCAAATAGAAGAAAGAACAAAACATTTATTCCCAGCTTGCAGAATTGGGGTAAAGTCAAGAAAGGTACTTCTTCCTTGTAGGGGCTGGGGGACTTCACAATTCCTAACAGGACTGCTTCATTCTTATGGACAATAACTGCTTTGATTCCTATTCTTTCCTGTCCCAAATAGAAGTTTCCACCGTAGATAATATTTTTTGTACACTTAAAGAATCAGCAGACTATCTGCTATATATGTCCTTCTTGGACGTATACACTGTATTGGACATATACACTGTATTTTGATAGTAAGATATTTCTTAGCACCACAAAACTGTTCCTCTTAGGATTTGTTCAGGAAAGTTCAGTTTGAATGACAGTAAAAAATATTTCTACTTCTTTTGGATATTGAAATTCAGAAGAGGTCAGCAAATACTGCCAAGTCCTTCAGAGGCTTAAGCATCTAAGCAAACATCCTGGGCTCTTCTCAAGCATTAGAGAGCTTACTTATACTCTCCCAAACTATAGGTAAGCTGACCTGAAAATAGGGTGGGGTAAAAAAACTACTAAACCATCATATTCTGAATTTAGAAGGTATATTAAATGTAAAATCTTTATATATAGTAGTTATTTCCTGAAGCATCAGGAATCACTTGGTAATTCGGCATCAGTGGAGAATATGTTGTTGATAACCTGCTAGGAGACTTGACACGGTCTCAAAATGATGACATTTTAATAGCTATAACTATAGCTCCCTTCTTAGCTTTTATTATCCATTATAGACTATATAAATCACTGTAAACTATTTGGGTTCTTTAAGCAATTAGTGAAACAGAAAAACCTAAACCAAGAAAAAATTAAGGAGGATACAAATGATTAGAAGGACAAAAGGAGAAAAATGGAAAAAAGGGAAGCCAAGGAAATCCTCTGATTTCTTATCTACCCAGTTCTTGCCTAGCTGGCCTTGCATTCTGAAGGATTTCTCATCCTTAGCAAAGCACCCCCCATTCACTGAAAACACTACACCCATTCTTAGACTTCGCTTCCTTACTCAATCCTAATCATTCACTTACTAGTGGGTCAAAGTCTTCTCACTCCACTTCTTCAACCTACCTACTCTAAAGGAAGCCCGAAGGTTACCTGACACCCTGGGAATCTGTATACAGCCAGAGGTGCTCTGCAAACTTAAGGGAAAAACATCTAAGTCTCCCCCTGTCCCACCTCCCAAAAAAAACCCTCACTCCCACAACAACATTTATTCTCAAAACAGTCACCATTTTCTCTAACCAATTCTCGTCACTTTCAAGGGTACCTTTAATTAACCTGGGAGGTATTTTCAAATTTCCCAAATAGACTGAAACCAGAAATTCTTATAACATTCTATTTGAAAAGTTGAAAATCTGTGTGGGGAGGAAAGTTTGCAAAAATTTAACTGTCAACATCACAAACTTTGATCAAAAAAAAATCTCAGTTCATGGGGATTATTTTCATTTGCGATTTTCCTTCCACACATCCTATATGTCCTACTGCCAAGTGTACGAATGAGTTAGAGCTCACAATCTTTTTTTTACATGATTCAAGTTATCCTTATTATACAAGCATAGCTCTCTCACAAGTATTATCTCATTCAATCCTGACACCTCTGGAAAGGTCTTTTATATTTGATCATCCCTAAAACTGGTTCAGAGAAGATTGCTGTGGTAGTTTGGAGGCTGTACGTATCCCAGAAAGAATCATGTTCTTGTAATCCACTCCTGCAGGTGCAGACCTATTGTAGGTGGGACCTCTGGGTTAGGTTATTTCAGTTCAGGCCTGCCCCAGGGTGAGTCTTAATCCTCATACAGGAGTCCTTTATAAGAGGCTACAACATGAACAGAATCTAAGAAGGGAAACTGAGAGAAGTTTAGTGAAAAGCTCCACAGGAACAAGAGAGGAAGCTAAAGTAAGGAAACCCAGGAGTTAAAAGTAAGGAAACCCAATAGAGAGGAGCCAGGAGACCGCCATGTACCTTCTCAGGTGACAGGGGTTCCCAGATGTGGCGGCCTGTCTTTAGAGTCCAGCTATTATCCTGTTGATGCCTTTTTGACTTGGACATTTTCATGGCCTAAGAACTGTGAATTGTAAGCTAATAAATCTCCATTGTAAAAGCCAACCCATTTCTGGTATATTGCATTCTGCAGCTTTAACAATCCAAACCAGCCACATTTTGATCATTCTATAGCCCCAAAATTGTACAACCGGAAGGAGAGTTATTTATAGGAATCACTCCATTCTTTGACGAAATGGTCAATTTCTTGTCATGCTTTTTAACTTTTTCAGGGGCAGGGACAAGAATCAAGAATCCTTTAAGAATCTGGTGACAGGCTAAGGACCCTCTCCTTCAGAAAAATGTACATATAAACGTGGCATATCATTCTAGAAATAAACAGACCCCAGCAATCTATTACGGACACTAGGCTAAATACCTAAGTGTACAGGTATAGAAACTCAGCGTCAACCAATGAACCATGCTCAAGATTTTGAAAGTGGCAGATATTTTATTGCTCAGAGCAGGCAATTAAGGAAGTGAGAACTTCACTCAGATATATATCATAAATAATCATATTTAATCAACTACCTTTATAAAATTTAGATCTCCTCAAATCAACAAATGTATGAATAGGTTTATGTAACATTCTCCTGGGCAAGTCTCTATAAAATACAGCATTTTAAATATGATGGAAGAATGAAGAAATTAGTTAAAACAAGAAATACATAAAATATCAAAGTCATTAAATTTTCCCAGATGAAGAATCTGAGTATGACAATAATCACATACCAGACTACATCATAATACACTAACTACCCAAATACAGTTTTGCCATTGAAAAAAATCAGAAGATACAGTCTACAATAAGTATATATTCTAACTAAACTTATTCAAAAGAGGAAAGCATAACTCATTTGCTGCAATAAAGTTATATATTATTTACAATCACCATTTCAAATGGAATACTTTAGCAAATCCTTTAATGCAAAAAATGACCTAATAAATTTTACTATATACCAACTTTCACATGGTACTCTAAAGCAAGATATGCCCATACCAAATGCAAAGCAAGATATGCCCATACCAAGTGCATGACAGAATGCAATAAAAAAAAAAAACTACAGATTTTTTAAGAGCAGGATGTTAATTGTATTAACAGCTATTTTTACCTAAACTGCTGCCAATTTAAACTAACAAGTGAAAAAATCAGCAGTACTTTGGGTAAAACAAAATCTCAGTATGAAGAAAACTCATGAAAAGTAAAGTAATATATGCTCATTTGTTCTATTTAACAGTAAAAAAGGAATATCTTATTCTAATTGTATGTTAAAATAGTTTCTCATGAATAACTAAGTAATAAAGTATATTAAATTAATAAAGTATATAAAATTAATCATATTTTGCTATGTTAATATATTCCCAGGCTAAAAGGCCAATAAAATTTATTTGGTAAAAGCATATTTTCACCTCCAAATAGTAGAGATCTGGAAAATAATTATTAGCAACAAAGTAGAAATAATCACTTTAAATGAAAAGAGAACAGTTGTGACATGTCTTCATTAGAGATTTCAAATTAGTTATGCAAACACTGCAGGTATGCTGTTTTATTAATCCAAATACCACCTCTCACTAACATAAGGAAATAACTCATTAAGAGAAAGGTCTGCCTAATGAGGGGCTTCTACTTATAAATAGAGGCTCTAGTCCAACACGTCCAGTATTTTCTTAAAAAAAAAAATGTCAATTCTCAGAAGAAAACAGTTTCAAGTCTTAAGGCCTCCTTTGCAGATGAAATCAGGTTTACGGAATTTCATACAAAAAGTGGCTACAAAAGTAGGACATAGACATTTCCCCTACTATCCCCATAACGTGCAAAAATTAGCACCGACTTTATACACCCTTCAAAATACAAATATACGCACACCAAAAGCAAACGTCGCCTTGGGCTTTCTAAGATTGTGCTACCCTAGGGTATGGACAAAAAAACTGCGTTCTTTCCCTTGAAAATGAAAAGCTTTTCAATAAAAAGAAAATGATGCAACTAACTCTGCATCTGACATGATAAATAGTAATCTAATTCTATAACAAGCAAAGCTCCAAACATCTAAGAAGTTCTTTTGTAAGTCGATTCAAATTTTTATTCTAACTTTAAAGCTATACTTCAGAATTTAGCTGAATTGGAACCATTTGATTATTTCTGTTAAGTTAGCACAATAAAAATTCTAGTTTCTATAATTTCCTCATTATTTTCATTTTCTCATTAATAAAATAAAAAATCATATTTTATACTAATAAAATCATTTACTGTTAATAGCTATCATTTACTGAACACTTTTTATGTGTGGTCTACAAACTCCTTTATCCTTACATCAACTCAAGGAAAAAGATACTATCCTCATTTCATCAATGACCAATTCAGAAGTTAAATAACTTGCTCAGTATCAGAGATAACCAAAGTGGGATTCAAACCTTAGCCTTTCCCACTCCAAAGCCAAGGTTCCTCATCACCTCTTTTTAGGCATCAAGCTTTGCAAAGGAAAACCATAGAATCAACATACAGATGGATGTGGTGTTGGTAAATGCAGTGCTGAGGTCCATTTTAGAGAAGTGGCTGATATCTGAAATTAAAAAGTCAGTGGCATCAAAGAAGCCTTGCCTGGGAATTTACAGGCAGTGCATATACTGTTTCTGTGCACCAGAAATAATTTTTTTTATTAGAGAAGCTGTAGTATTACAGAAAATGCATAAAATACAGAGTTCCCATATACCACACCATTATTAACACCTTGCATTAATGTGATACCTTTGTTACAATTCAAGAAAGATTTTTATAATTGTACTATAGGCCATCATTTACATTAGTGTTGACACCTGAAAGAATTTGAAGTATAAAGTTGTTAAAGGTCTCCCAAACTATAACAATGCTCTTACATTTAAAACATGTCTGACAGAGAGCTCAGAGAAAGCTTCAATTTGAAAAGCAAAATAATTATGTTAATGGATATTTTCCCAATGTAGTCTTATTTCCCAGATTTCCCAAACTGATGGATATAACGAGCTGATTCTACAAAGTCAAGCCTACTGTTACAGAGATGGCAGGCACACAAGCACAAAAACACAAACCAAAGTTGACTTTCATGCATCTGTCACCCTAACTTAATCAAGGTTCTACAAAACTCATCCTCAACATTTCTGGATGTGCATTATAATAGGGTTGCCACTGCCGCCGCCTGGGGAAAACCTCACTTCTTCTTAAAAAATTATGGTAAAGCTAATAATGGCTAAGTTACAAAAAATACATAAGGCAAAATTGTGGGAAATATTTAAAGACAACAAAGTCCTTAACCAAAGGTCCCTTAGACTGAATTTGTTTCAAAAGAATAAGGAAAAAAAGGTAATCATACACATTATATAAGAAAGAGGTCACATCAAAAGTATTCACTTATAATTCCTAGGTAACATCCTTCATCTTAGCCCAATGAGTTTTAATAAATTTAGAACCTGAATTAAATAAATTTCATTACAATCACAGCTTATTAACCCCACAGAGGAAAACAGGCATATTCAAGATGTAAAAAAAAAAAAACTCACTAATAACGATACTTTAAAAATACATCATTTTAAGACTTCAATAATCTTAATGCAAAACGCAGGGTAAATTGTAGTCAAGCAGACTGCTGGTCAAGCTTGGGCCTCCAAGGAGTTTCACGACTGAGTTTTCCAGAGAGAAGTTAACACAAGAACTTGCCATTCCTCTGGAGACAGAAAACGACGTGGAAGGAGGGATTCAGGGACCTCTGGGGAAGCGCGCGGGCCGCGGGCATCTCGGCAGCCGCCCTCAGTGCCGGGCAGCCGCCCACGCCAGCAGCACACGGCGGGGCAGCCGGGCGCACCCACACCGCAAGGTCACTGGCAAACAGGCGACTTTACATAACCTCCCGCCGCGCCTCCGAGCACCTGCGCGCCGCGGCGGCGGGGTAACCGCGGTCCCCTCCCCTCCCCCGCGTGGCTGCGGGGGCGGCGCGCCGAGCACCAAGGCGGTAGCCCGAGACCCCGCGGGCGCCCGCAGAGTCCCGCCAGGATGGGGGTGGGGGGCAGGGGGAGGAGGGAAGCGGGGGCGGGGAAGGCTCCTGGCCGCGGGATGTCCGGCGGCCACCGCCGCGGAGGGCACTGCGGGCCGCGGCCGAAGCAGGCTCAGCGCCGGGCCGACGACGTCCCCACAGTTCCGCCAGGCGGCGAGCGCCGAGCGCGCCCCTCGCAGCTCCGCCCGGGACCGCCCCGCCACACACCTGTCACGCGCCTTACCTGAGTGGCTTTGTGGAACTGCTTCTTGAGCCCGGCCACCGACATGGTGCGGGAGGACGCCCGCGCAGCTGCGGGAAGGAGACGGCGACGGTGGAACGAGGCAAGAAAGCCGAACGGGGCGGCGCGCTCGCCGGGCCGCCGCTAGTCTGCCGCCGCCGGGGCTGTGGGCGCGGGGGCGCGGAGCGGCGCGGGACGCGGGCTCGTGCGGAGAGACACCCTGACGTCAGGGGCGGGTGATGCGGCTTCTTAAGGGGGACGCGGGAAGCCCCGCCCCGGGAGCGGGGTTGGCGGGGCAGGTGCTGCGGCTCTCGGTACCTGGGCCCTGGCGCCCGCCGCGGGGATCTGGGGTCGCGGGGACTTGCGGGCCGGCTGCGTGGTCAGAGGGCAGGGGACGCTGTTCTCCCGCCCTGGAGGATGGCGTTCGTCACCCCGCGGACGGCAGACAGGTAGCCGCAACTAGGCAGCGCAGGCAGAGATTCTTCTCAGTTCCTTGCTGGGCTTTCAGGTAGCCGCAGCGGCGCTGCCTGCCGCCTGCCCTCCTGCCCTTTGAACCTGGTCTCTCTGCAGCCTGGAAAGGAGTGACAGCAAGTCATTGCTCCTTCTCGCTTTGCCTTGCGGGATTGGTCACAGAAAAATTTCAATATCCCCTAAGCCTACATCCACGTAAAGGGAAATCACCAATGTCATCTTGGTATGAATCAATGTAATGACTTAAGAAAAATTTTTAAAAACAACAACTGTAAAGCTGGCCAGGTAAATAGAATTGAATTGGGGTATTACTACAGTAATAACATTTAATCCTCTGTGTACGAAAATTTAAAAGCCTGAGTATAATCTTGCCGTCCTTGCAATTGTGGTAATGGATTTAGGGTTTTAAATCTAAAATAAGCAGTATATAATGTGGAAAAGCATGATATTATATATATGTTACATATAAATATATATGTAACAAAATATATATGCCTGGGCAAAGCAAAACTGATGGGATTTCATGAATTGGGAGCTGAGAAGCACAAATGCCTTCTGTGTTCTGGTAATTAACCCCTCTCTCTGTTTTGTTCTGGGACTAAGGAGCATATAGGAAATCATTTTAATGCTGGCCCCATATGGACGTCCAACTAATAGAGAGGACAAGCCAGAGAGGTGCTATAGAAGGGGACCCCTGAGAGAAATTGCCAAGGATGAGTAAGGAGATAACATAGCAGGCTAGGAGTCCTAGAAACACCATTAACTGCCTCCACAGCCCCTCCTGTATTGTAGGAAGCTCGTATCTGTCCAGAGCTACCTTCTACACACAGCGGCTTGAGCACAAGCTGGGCATCTGACACAAGGGCATCCTCTTCATTGCTGGGCTATACCAGTCATAGTTCTTCTTGATACTGGAACCTGAAACTCATGAAGGCAGAGTCAAGAAGATAGTGGTGGATACTGGAGCAGTAAGCGCACGTGTACTCTTGACCCAGTTTGCAGAGAGAAGCAGAAGAAAGAAACAGATCTCAGGGTGGGTGGTAGCCTTTACTTACATGCATGTACCTTCCAAGTACATGAAACAATTGCACTTTCCAAATCCCTTCTGGTTAGGTTGGGCACTGTGACAAGTGTTGATTTGTGGGTTAGGAGGGAAAGTGACTATCACTTCTTAGCAGGAAATTTATGAGAGTAGTCATAGTTCTCTTTTTCTCTGCAACAATATTCCAAATAGTTAACCAGTCTAGATAATCAAGATCCAGAGTGAGGATAAAGAAGGGCAGAGTACCCAGCTCATGCTTACTGTATATTTAGCATGAGTGAGGAAAATTTAAAAAAAAAAAACAAAAAACACTTGTAGTTTTAATCCACTGAGTCTAGGGTTATTAGGCATTGCTTCAAAATTAGTCTATCCTGACTGCTGCACCAAGAAAGAATACTTTTCCACAGGCAGTGGTAGGAGAATTTCCAGGTCCTCCCATGGCCCGGGTATATTTTAATTTTTGTACTTAGATGTCCGTGGGGTTGCCAGTTTCATTCTTACAAAATGTCTCACTAAAGTTTGGGTAGATGCATTCTCTTTCCTGCATCCAAGGATACCCTCACTGAAGTGGTGGGCAGACTCAGCCCCAGGGCCTGAGTATCAGGAGGAGTTGAGGCATAAGGTACATGAACTGACCGTACCTTGACCCCTTAGCCCACATTTTCCTTACTGGCTGTACAGGGAGAATAGTAAGCTCTGGCAATCCACAAGGAATTCTAAGGGAGTATCAGGGCAAGGGATGATCTGGTCCAGAGAAACACTAGACCGGGAAAGATTTAAGTTCTTCCTATAGACAGGTGGAGTTACTGATCATTGAAATCCCGGACAAACTTAAGGTGACCTTGCTGAGGCCCAAGAGATGCTATGCCTAGGGAACATATACTTACATATATAAATAAGATTCACCTTGGTGATTCCTAGATTCTTGACATTAGTAAACCCAGCTAGATTTGGTCTAACTACATAGATAAGTAGGTGGTGCTCTCAGCTAGAGATTTGAGGGTTACTCTTATGATGACTGCATTAGTACTCTACATGTTGGTGAGGACTGCCTACATTCACACACACACACACTCCTAAAATAGGCTACCAAGAAATGACAAATTGCCAAAAGTGATTGAGCTAATAGAGCAGTTTTCAAACTTGAGAGTACATCAGAATTCCTTGGAGGCCTTGTCGAAGTGTGCTGGGTCACTTCCCCAGAGTTTCTGATTCATTATGTCTAGTGTGGGCCCAAGAATTTACCTTTTTAACAAGTTCCAAGATGATGCTGATACTCTAGTCTGGAAACCACACTTTGAGAACCACTCAGGGAAAGTAGAGATCTTAAGAGTGAATTTTACTGTTTTCTCCTTTTTCCCCCCTAAATCTTTAAAGGTTTTCCCATTACTTGCATAATAGAAAAAACATTTTATAGTTAATTTTTCCTACATGGTCCCAGATCTGTATAATGGAACATATTCATAAAAGGGTTGGCCTAAGTTAGAGCTGCCCAGAATAAAGCAATTCAAAAGTGGAGGAGCCTGGGATTTGTGAACTCTGGTCTCTAACTGTGGAAGGTTTGAAATGGGGACCTGCAGAGTCTCCCCAGACTGAATACTGACCTGGAAACTAAATTAAAGACAAGTCTCTGTCTTTCCCTGTTTCTTCATCCACAAACTTAGAAGTCTTACCCTGTTATACTTCAAAGAAGCTACCGTAGGAGAAGGGACTAATTAAAGTCTTTAAAGCCTTTTGAAACCCTGCCTAACTCTCCAAAGTATCCTCTGGATCTCATCTAATTCCAGTATTTCTATGGAAGACACAATTTATAATTATACATACCTTTGAGATGTTATCTTTGAAAGAGATTTATTAAGCTCCTCCGACTGGCAGTCATCACAGTAGGAGGTGTTGGAGGATGGTAAGGGAACACCCTAAGATGTATGTAAACAGGACCTTGAACCATAAGAAGTTTCCAGAGCTAAAATTGTGGAAACCTTTCTTACAGACATTTATTGTGACTTGAATACTGAGGAACAAATGCACCAGCCAATAAAAATTCCTAAACATGGGTGCTTTCTTCTTTGATTGCAAAGAAGCTGTGACAGAGGCTCTAAGGAGAAATCCAGAAGTACAATATGAGGAAAGGAAATCAAAGGTCAATGAGGAAGAAATTTGTTTGATAAATGTTGTTATAATTCAATACACTGCCATATAATCTTTTTAGATAAAAATCAATGGAAAATAAACCTAGATCCACTCAAGAAAGCCCCAATTAAATGAAACTCCTATACAGCACTGCCTCACTAACTGGACAGTAAATTCATGGTCAGCAGTAATTCCATCACATCATTCATGCACTACTTCTCCTTGCATTATGCCAGATCTTCTGGCAAATACCAGACCTCTAGTTTGCACAGAGATACTGCATCCTGGCACTTCTCTGAGGGTCCTGAGTTCCTAGGAGACAGGAAATGCACCAGCCTTAAGCTTTCTGCCCCTCAATCCCTGCCACCACTTCTCTGGCCAACCAGGGCAATCTGCTCATGACTTCATGTGTTAGCTTGTCAAGGGCAAGAAAGATAGCAAAGCAAAGGCAATAAATCCAAACTTACTGTTTTTCATATGAGGAAAGAGAGGCTATGAAAGGAAGTGACTATCTGATCATTTCTTTTTCTATTCCAGTCTCCAGTCCCCAGCCTTAATTCAATACAGAGCCTCCAGTTGGTGTTCATAAATATAGATTGGAATGACTAAATGAAAGAATGAACAATTCAGACACTGATGTCATATGCCTACCACTTTAGGTCTCATGTTTAACAGCCTTCCCCAGATGGCCATTCATTAAAGCATAGGCCCAATTGTTCTGGAGAGCAGCACTTGATATAAGATTTTGTGCCTTTAGATACTGCCAGTAGCAGAGATTTCCAGCCAGCATGCACAGGACTAGCACGCCCTTTCCTAGAGATAGAAATTCAGGGGAAAGACCAACTTCATTTCCTTCTTTCCAGATTTTGGTACTGATCAGCAGCTACACAGAAATGAATGCACTTTTGTCACTTGAAGGGGAGATATATGGGTCTTTTTTCCAGGGGTGACCTCACACACACACACACACACACACACACACACATCTTCTCATCTCTCTCACAGAGCACTTTTCCCTCCAAAATACCAGGGTCTCTCCCTGAAAAAAAAACAACTTCCTCTTTGCTTAGCTAGACCTTATCAACCTAACCATAGAAGGAGGAGGGAGTTAAAATGGGTGACCCAAGATAGACTGCATTTGAGCCAATATTCATTAGTTACAAACCAGCTTAAAATGTGTCCAATTTGCCTAGCAAAATCATGCCATCTCAGATACCCATCTCTGTGCCTTTCCCTTGAAGCCTTTTCCCCATCTGTCTAACCCATATGCTCTCCTTATTCTTGAAACCCCAAATCCTGTTTGTACACCTCTGCTGTGACACTTGATCAAACATATATTGAAGACATCCTGTGTCATCTTACATACTTAGCTCTTTGAGTTCAGGATCTTTAGTTTTCCAATCCTTAGCAGATAACATAAACACCCACTAGATGTGGGCAAATTGACATTTCAGAAGCCACGGTAGAAAATCTGTTGGCTGTATCTCTTGGAGATCCTGGGAATTTTACATTCAGGTCAGATTGCAACTGAGCTTCCTGAATTTTATTTAATACAAAAGAACGAAGGAGGAGACATCTGGTACTTACTCATTCTTAGGGCCCTATGGTAGGCAGAACATACCATTCAAAGATGGACATGTCCTAATCTCTAGAACCTCTGGATATGTCAGGTTACATAGCAAAGAGTAATTAAGTTTGCTGATGGAATTAAGATTGCTAATTAGCTGTCATTAAAATATGGAGAGTATCCTGGATTATCCAGGTGGGCCCAATGCAATCGCATTTTTGAAAGTGGAAAAGGAGGCAGAAGAATAAGAGGGAACTGTGACTAAGAAAGAATGGTCACAGAGATTCATCATTGCCAGTTTTGAATATGGGAGAAAGGAGGCTACGAGCCAGGAAATGTAGTGGCCTTTAGAAGCTGGAAAAAGCTAGGAAATGATACTCCCCCAGAGCCTCCAGAAAGCCTTCACACAGGAACATAGCCTTGCAGACACCATGAATTTAGCCCAGTGAGGCCTGTACCAGAATTCTGGCCTATGGAACTGTAAGATAATGAATTAATTTTTTTTAAGCCACCAAGTTTGTAGTTATTTATTACAACAGTGATAAAAAACTAATGCAGCCCCCTATATGGGGTACTATGTTAGAAAAGAATAACACTTCTACAGCATTCTTTAATTCAAACCCCACATCTAATTGGAATTTACGGAGCATTCCTATGTGGTAGGACCTGTGAATAATAGTGCTAGACATAAACAAGATCTGTTTTCCAGGCGAAAATACTGTCACTCACTTAGAATGAAGAATGTAGTAAGACTGCATCTCTGCAAAGTATGAGAGAAAGAGATTGAGATTGAAAGACAGTTTTTCAAAGTGGTTGGAACTTTATTAGAAAATTGTTTGCTATAAATATTCACTTTAGGATGGCATATTCCCTAGAGGGAGGAGGATTTATTGACCCCAACTAAAGCCAACTTTCCTGGCGAGAGATCTCTCTGAAATCAGTACTAGTTCCTTTAGTTCATATTTTTGCTATTTAGCACCCACTTTCTCATTCCAACAGAACTCAAATTCCTATTGTTGGAATTACTGTACTTCTTCCCACTGGATATAGTCTGGTATAAGAACCAAGGCTCTTGTCCTCCCCTAGACAAAAATCTGGCATCTGACTTTAGCTAGGTCCAGCAGAGGACTGAAAAGATTGGAACTGGATGGACATCTCGTACCTTAGCAGAATATTCCATGGCCATGGTTACTGCCTTCTGTCTGGGTATCCAGATTCCAATCAATTCTGAGAATCTCCAATGTCCTTCCTGTAAATTCTCCTCTGTTTCAGTTAGGCAATATTGCTTTCTACTGCTTACAAGCAACACACTCTAAGTAACATATCCCCTACCCCCACATAAATATTCTAACCGCAGTTCCATTTCTTGCTTGGGTCTAGCAACTCAAGTAATGTGATTTAGGGAACTGCAGTTCCTGTGAAGCATTAGGCTTCCTCCTCAGGTGAGGGTGTACAGTGCTATTGACAGGAAATAGAGTCTTTTAGCAAATGTCAATTCTCCCTGTAAGACATTGAAATTCTGATTTAAAAATCAAATCTTTTATTTTGTTATATTGCCAGACTGCCAAGGCCTAAAGCTTCCAAGCTCCTAGAAATGGGCAACTGAACTCTGGTAAATAAATTCAAGAAATTTGACTCTGAGACAAGAGTGTCCCACTCCTGGAATAAAAACAGCCTTAATTGAGTGCAATTTGGGAGGGCATGGTTACCATTGGCTTATTTATTTTATTCTTGGACGGATATTGTCATTAGATGCTAAAGTCATTTGTTTTTAACCATGAATCAGGGATCTGGCTAGTCAGCCTGTTAAAACCTTGCATTAAAGAGGCCAAATTTTATTGTTATTTTATGACCTAGTCAGCCGTGCAGAGAAAAGCTATTCCTAAGTCACAGTTTGCATTTTTACCCTATCATCTCAAGGAAGCATCCACTTGATTACAGAAAAGCCATGGTGAGAAAGGAGAGCTAATCTAGTTCAGTATAAATCTGTCACCAATAAAATCTCTGACCGTAATCTTCCAATATTTAATCAGCACCAGATTTAAATGTGAAAATAATGGTAAAGTACTTATTTGAGTTTACTATGATTTTATTTTGTATGTGTGCTGCTGTGTCCATGATGAACTTGACTATGTTTTTAGAAAGACCAAATTATATAAACTATGAAAGAAGGCAATTTACAAAGATTTAAATAGATCATTTTATCTTTTGCTTGGCTTGAGATTTTGTTTCTTTGGTTTTTGCCTTTGTTTCTTTGTTGTTGTTGTTGTTGTTGTTGTTGTTGTTGTTAAATGTGTTCAGCTTGAATTTTCTCTGGACCTCAAATATAAACTGACTTCAATTACAACAAATCATATATAAAGCAGTATTTTAAAAAGCATTTCAAACATTTAAATTAACATTAAAACTCCACCTTCTTAAGAAATACCAATTTTCTCTCAAGGCCCAGTCTCAAGTATTTTGCCAAATAGAAAATTCTTTGGAACAAAGATCTTGAAAATATTTTTAGTTCCCTGTGAATAGAATTGAGTTGAACTGGGAAAATTTTGACAGCAATTCTTAAGATGCTGTTCACTTTGAAGGTGGATTACAGGGGGAAGGAAATCCCTCCCCAGCCTGCAAGCACAAGGCCAAGAGCACATTTGAAAAGGAAGGAATTGTTTTCTTCATCAAAACAGAATTTACTAAGCAGTCAGTGGAGAAGAAGTGGAAGCATCAAGAACACACACATACACACACGCCTAGGAGTTTTGGGATGAAAAGAGCAGCTTCAGATAGCAAGGGATTTGAGTGCTTTTTTTTTTTTTAAGCTGGGGGATCTGGACATTTTAATGAACGAAGGGAAGGAGCCAGTTAAACTGCAAACATGAGTCACGCTGAGACTTCAGGACTCACTGAATGCAGTCAGTGGAGAATGCTGGAAGGAAGGGAAGAAAGGCGAAATGATGGGTCATCTGGGAAATGAGGAATGTTAACCATCCCCCAAAGACAGAAGAATGATAAGAAGTGGAGGGAGGTGAGACAAGCGATCCTGGAATTAACTCTCTGTCAAATCTCGGAGAAGGTGAAGAAGGAACAAGCTCAGCATACACAAGAAAATAACTTCTAAATTCAGAATAAAGATGGGAAAAGAACCTATAGCCATAAAGCTTCTACAGAACCTTCAGGTGTTACAATGTAGGGGGAGGACAGGGTAGTTAAGATCCATTTATAATAAGTGAAAACTGAAGGAGGAAGGTCTAGAAGCAGGGGTAGAGAGCAGTCATTGGAAACAAGGGAGACAGCCTAAAGGCCCATACCTGCTCCAGCTGAGAACAATGCACCACCTTAGGGGCCTCAAGTTGGCTGGTCTCTCCCCAGCACTTCTCCTGTGCCTTCACCCCCCAAGCTCCACTAAAAGTCCCTGGTACCTTTCTTCTCGCACCAGACCTTCACCCACCTGTTCTCACTGCCAGAATAATTGTCTTCTGCTTTACTCCTGGCTAACTATCAGCACATCCTTCAGATGGGCTCAAAAGTCTTCCCTGACCTCTCTAACAGGGTCAAATACCTTTATAGTCTTTTAGAGCTAAATACTCGTTCCTTGGGCACACTTGTCTCAGCTGCAATTTTACACATATTAGTGTGATTTTTATGTCTATGTCCCCCACCCATCCCTGATGGGTTTTGTTCTCCACTGCTTGCCCTGCATGTTACTGGGAGCTGGGCACAGAGCAGTTGCTCCAGGAAGCATTTCTTGAATGAATGAGTGAATGGGTGAATGAATGAACAGCAATGCTTCGTGAAATTTAATGAGTTAAAAGAAATATAAAGTGTTTCTGAGCAACACTGATGGTCTAGCTTCCTAAGCCAAGCTAAGCATGATCTGGAGTCCTACAAATTAACAAGAAAATGTTAACAATTATCAAGTAGACACTGATTCCGCTGGCAAATGTACTATGAGTAATGTGGAAGATATGTGTTGTGAGCCCAAGGAAGGAAGGGGTCATGGTGAAAAGACTTCATGGAGGGAGGTAAGACAGGTTATCCTGAAATTAACTCTCTGTCAAATCATATCTCATTACTCAGGGAAGGTGAAGAAGGAACAATAGGTTGACATTCAAGCCCAAGCCCAGCATATACAAGAAAATAACTTCCAAATTCAGAATAAAGATGGGAAAAGAACCCATAGCCATAAAGCTTCTATAGAACCTTCAGGTGTTACAATGAAGGTGGAGGACAGGGCAGTTAAGATCCATTTCTAATAAGGTTTACTTGAACATGCAATGCCCTCTTTCAGCCTCCCCCTAAAACTGACTTTGGTACTTAACCCCAATAAGTCTTCCCAAATTGTCTGATACAGTAGCGCTTCCAGTGATATCCCCAGACCACCAGCATCAGCAGCTCCTGGAAACTTGCTAGAACTGCAAATGGTCAAGGCCCACCCTAGACCAATTGGATGAGAAACTCTAGGAGTTGAGGGCCATGCAGTCTGGGGTTTAACAAGCCCACCCTGTGACTGATGGGCACTCCAATTTGAGAGCCACCAGTCTCTAAGCAGGCAGTGGCAATGCTGAGAGGAAGGGGTGGAAGTTCAGTGAATTCCCCTAAGACCAGAAGTCTTCCGCAGGCAACCATCACCGCTTTTCACTTAGAAAAGCTCACTGGATCCTCACAATGGCAGACATTATAAATTCAATTTCACATGTAAAGAAATTGAGACAGAATTATTAAGCAGCTTGGCTAAATATGTGTTGTGAGCCCAAGGAAGGAAGGGGTCATGGAAACTGAGACAGAATTATTAAGCTGCTTGGCTAAAGATGGGGGGCCTGATTCAGGACGCCTGTTTAGAGCACTTCTTATTCCCTGGCATTATTTCTTTTTTTTTTGTATGCTGTATGGTGAGGGTCACACTTCATTCTTTTTCCATGTGAGTATCCCGTTATTGCAGCACCATTTGTTGAATTTTTTTTTTTTGGTTGGTTTTTATGTTTGTTTGTTTTGGGAAGCCGGGAATCAAACTCGGGTCTCCTGCATGGCAGACAAGAATTGTACCACTGAACTACCCTTGCAACCCTCCCTGGCATCTGAAGCCACCTCTCCACACCAGGTAGAACACAGGCACATTTGGAAGATTTTCTTATTTAATAGCCCTGGCAGAGAAAACATGGCAAGGAGGGATAAATTACTCCCTTTACACCATGTGTCCACAAACGAGTGATATTTATATATATTAACTGAAGATATTTCCTGGGACCCTTCTTCCCCATTCCTTATCTGATACATCTAAACATAATTTTCTCCTATTGCTTGAATCAATATCTCACCCTTTAAGGTATAGTTTAAAAAGCACATTATCCACAAGCCATCCCACATTAATCTGTGCAACCTCTGGCTTTAGCCATATAAAATGCCCAATTCTGGGTAAATGTCTCTGGGAGACTCATTAAGGTTGGAAAGAGAATTTGAGAAGGCTATAGATACGGACTTCCTCTGTAATTTTGGAGAAGTCCTTTTGGATTTATAGGTCTTCCTAAAGAAGGACTGGGGATGTTTGTAATCCGGTTAATTTTAGGCGCCATTTTGGCCTTTGAGCATTAGGCAGTCAGGGGGAAAGATGGAACCTGACGGTTCTGTACACACCCATCTCAGCTCTTGCCTGCAGCCTTCTGAAGCACTATTAGCCTGAGGATGCATTTCATACTTCAGAAATGTCTGGTTAAGAATTTTGCTAAACAAAAAGCGATAGAGTGCTGGGAACAAGATTTTATCATGAAACTCAGTATAAGTAAACACTGAGGGGCCTATGCTGGGCAATAAAAATTTAAATAAAATAATAAAAAAAAACCCAACTTATATCCATAAATATAATTAAAGTGCCTAAGAAGCTAGATGGGAAGGATCAAACTTAAAGTAATTACCTCTTCTAATTTCCTGTTTTTCACTAAATATATTAACAAATTTTCAATTAGATTTAGAAGGAAGCATTGATATGTCTTATGTTATCAAAGTGTTCTCCCTCATTTAGTCTTGTTTGTCTAATATTTTGCATTATATAAACAATAAAATATGAAATTTGTTTTCTAAATCTCTTTTAGTACTTTGGAATGGTTGCTCTGGTTGATTATTTCAAGGACTCTGAAACACTAATTTTTCTCAAAATATTTTGTTGTGATAATTTACTCAAATTTTCCATATCTAAAAAAATATTAAAGACCAATATAAGCTATTTTAAGAACCATTTCTAAAACAAACGTATGTTAAAATAGTCAACAGGAAATATGACTAAGGGTTGATTCCTTTAACATATAAGAAGTTCATAAAAATAAAAAACATGAAAAAACAATAAGAAAATGAACAAAGAATCTAAGCAGACAATTCAATGAAGAAAAAACAGTATCATGAAGAAAAAACAGTATCATGAGAAATTGGGTTAAAACAATTCATTATTTCATTAAATTGGCAAAGATTTTTTAAATAATATTTATATTGTTGAAGATATGAAATAAGTACCATTATATAATTTCAGGCAGAGTAAAATTATTTGAAAATAATTTGGCACTATGTATCAAACTTAGAAAATAATTGCACCCTTTAATTCTTTAATTTTATATCCAGGAAGCATTTCAATTAAATAGAAATTCAAGCAATTAACTATTGGGGAAATGCAAATTAATATCATGAGATACCACTTCACACCCGCTAGGTTGTCTGGAATCAAACACATCAAATGAGGATGTGGAGAAACTGGAAACTTTGTTAGATAGGTGGGAATGTAAAATGGTACAGCTGTTTTGGAAAATAGTCTGGCAGTTCCTAAAATGTTTAAGCATGGAATTACCATGTGACTCAGTAATTCTGCTTTGGGATACCCAAGAGAAATGAGAATATATTCATACAAACTTGTGCACACATATTTTATAGTGGCGTTATTCATAAAAGACAAAATGTAGAAACAACTCAAATGTTCATCAACAGATGAATGGATAAATAAAATGTGATACAATCATACAATGAAATGTTATTTGGCAGTAAAAGGAATGAAGCACTGATACATGCTACAACATGGATGAACCTTGAAAACATTATGCTGAATGAAAGAAGCCTGTCACAAAGGACCATGTATTGTGTGATTCCATTTATATGAAATGTCCAGAATAGGCAAATTTATAGAAAGAGAAGGTAGACTAGTGGTTACCTAGAGATGGCACGATTGGGATGTGATAGCTAAGAGGAGTCATGTAAATGCTTTCAAATAGATTGTGATGATGGCTATACAACTCTGTGAATATACTAAAAGCCACTGATTAGTATAATTTAAATGGGTGAATACTGTGGTATGTGAATTGTATCTCAAAAAAGCTGTTATGAAAAGACAGAAATTAGTGGAAGATTACTACATCAAATAGTCATTACAGTATTATATAATAATAGTAAGATAATGGAAGCAACTTATACATTCAACATTTAGGAAAGACAAATAAATATTGATGTATTCAGATTATGGATGGTATACTAGGTAGCATATTATGAATTAAGTTTTCATACTTCTTGGCTCCAGAAAATCCTCAGAATATATTGGCAATAGAAGTATATAGAAATGAAGACACTATAATTCCAATTCTATCAAAATATGTGCACAGACAGAACAAAGCAACAGATGGAAATATTTAAAAACATGAATAATGGTTCTCTCTGAGTGGTAAGTTTATGGGTGGTTTTATCCTTTTATGTTTTTGATACTATCTAAATTTGTGTCCAATGGGGATTATATTTGTAATCAAACAATTATCACATAAAATAATATATGAATGTGAATATGCCTAATATCTTTAGCATAAGATGATATTTCTGCAAAGTAATTTGCATAGCTCTGACTTTCCTGCTATGGCATTATTGCATTAAGGTGATTCCAGATTTACTGCTGGTTTGTGTATAACAAAGAGATATAGAGGCAACTTATACAGAACAAATCCTCAGAGATAAAAGATTTATATCCAGAGAACATTATAATTCAAATATTAGATCATCTAAGAATAGTACAAAGACTTGAGACAAGGGCAAAGTAAACACTTACCACATAGCAATAGACAACATGTTCATTTGTTTCCCATGCAGAGGCTGGCTAGTGGCAAAGCTCATGAAAAAGGAAACACTAGTTGCTTCCCTTTACCCTTGTCCTTTTCAGCTACACCCATGCCTGGCTATGTGTGTCTAAAAATGCTTTCTAGCTGTCATAGTAACCCATATCCCTGGTCATCTCTTAAAGAAACCCCTGGCCAGCAAGATAGCATAGAAGTTGAAATCATGAACTTGAGGCCCTGCAGAGCCAGCTCCACATCCCAGAACTGGCACTTAGTGGTTGTGTGATTACCTGTGCAACTTTCAATGCTTTCCAAAACAGTTATCAACTGCTCCCCCAAAACTCCTTTTCATCTCCAATTCTCAACTCCCAATACAAACTCTTCCTAGGGGGGTGAGAGGGTAGTTCAGTGGTAGAATTCTCGCCTGCCATGCAGGAGACCTGATTCCTGCCCCATGCATGTCCCCTAAAAACAAACAAATGGGCAGGCCACTGTGGCTCACTGGCAGAGTTCTCACCTGCCATGCCGGAGACCTGGATTCGATTCCCGGTGCCTGCCCATGTTAAAAAAAAAAAAAAAAAAAAAAAAAAAAACCAAGCAAGTCCAAATTCAACAAATGGTGTGCAATAACAGGATAGTCACATGGAAAAAAATGAATTGTGAACCCACCATACAGCATACAAAAAAAAGGTAAAACAAACAACTCTTCCTAGCACTGGACCTGTTGTCTTCACTGTTCTTTTCTCTCTGTCCTTATTCTGTTGTCTTTCTCAGAATCCAGTTGTTTTTCTGGGCACATTTCTTGATTCTAAATCACAGAGGCCCAGGAACCAAGCTGCTAAAGACAGAACTCGCCTTAAAGAGGATGGGGAAAGCTAGGTAAATAAAACCACTCACAGGTTAGTAACTTCTGCCCTCATCCTTACAGTCTGGTTTTCAAAAGAGAGTCCCAGGCTCATTTTGTTCCTGGCCTGGATGTCCTCCTGACCTTCTTTCCTCTAGCGATGCAAATCAGCTATCACTCCATTCACACACCAAAGACTTTTATGACCAGCTTGGCTGCAGATGAAACTGACTTCTCCAGTCCAACAAAACTTGACTTAGGCCACTCAGCTTATCCTTGGGGTTCTAGGACAAAGTCTCCTTGTTTGCCCCCATCCCTAGATGTAGCCCTCCTGTATGTCAACCCAAAGCATGGATTTAACTGCCTACCCTGGCAGGCTCTGGACTTCAAATTTTGCCTCTCTTAACTCAAAAGGCTTTAAACCATGCTCTTTGCCTGTCAGCTTTTTCTTCTAGAATTTGCTAAGCTCCCAAAAGGAAATCAGCCCCACGCACCAGGTATACCTCTCTGGATTCCTGTGTTTTCCTGAGATGATGGCCTGGTAATTTTTTCCTGAACAAAGTCAGCAATGCCTTGAAACAGATTTATACAAATATTTTATCCTGCAGCAGAAGGGTGACCCAATTTTTTGTGTGCACTGTCACTGGAATCAGAAGTCCCAGGCTGCTTTTAAGTAATTCGGTGGCTCATAAAATAAGGTTCTGAGATTCACTGGTGGTCAGCAAAATGTTTACTTTCTCAAAAAAGCGCTGCCTATTTAATGCAAGGAGGATAGTAGATTCAAAGAAAAGCTTGAAAACAATACCATATACCATTGATGATATATCTAAATAAGAATTTAGCTTACCTAGGGAAAAGTTTTTTTTCAGTGACTACCAGGAAAAAACAGTGCTCTTATCAGAGAAATCACTTTTTCCATAGTTGGAGAGAAATCAGGAAGTATGTTTATAGTGCCTCACAACAATATTGAAGCTTTAAACTTTTTTTTAAATAGGGGAAAATATTAGATTAACATTTATGTAGCCAAAATATAACTAAGATTGGAAACTACTGAACAATTAAGCCATCAATAAGGTCATTAAAATAAGCAACCTCTTGCAAGTTCCACAGTCATGACCCACAGATATCCATGCTGGCCCAGTGGGCACAGTTTCTGAACCCATCATTTTTGTAGATTATGGCTCAGAGTAAATAAACGCATTCCTCCTAGCCCAATACCAGGAAAAATTAGAAAATAGATGCAGCATTCAGCAAAATGTACTTCTGTTTAAATTTTGTCTTATTTAACATTGTCATTTGATAATGTATCATTTGATAATATTATGTTTAATAAGATGTTATCTAATAAGAGGAGCAGCTAACAGCCAATGCAAAAAGAGAGCGTTAAATTAAGCTTCAATGAGTCACTGGGGAAGGCTCCCTGCAGGATGACCTAAAATACACGCCATTTCTCCTCCATTCCCTGGGAGGAACAGAGACATGACTCTTGCTGAGTAATAAATTCCCCCCAAAAATCCCCAAATCATTAACTCTAAAAGATAGATGCTTTAAAACAGCATTATGAACAATGCAAGAGATATCAAATTAAAGCAAATAGCATCTTATATGTTGTTACAACAAAAATGTTTCTGTTTCCACAGAGCTCTAATGGTGTGGGATAAAAGGATCTAATATCATGGTATAAGCAGTGACCAATATAGGAAAAATATATTCTAAAAGTTAACTGGAGAATATATGCTTTGAAGGTATCCTATCCGTGTCTTACCATCAGTGTCAAGGAATATTCCTGAATTCTCAGGGAGAATTCAGCCATGCCTGCAAATGTAGCAACAAGAAGTAAGATCCAGTCCTTTTCCCCTAGGCCATAACATTCTAAAACAGTAAAATGTACAGATCATTCTCATTCTGAACATTTTATTTTTCTTCCCTTTTATTTTTCTTCTCAGCATCCACATTCCACCAAATGAGGAGTAAATTGATGGGATTTAAATGCATCTTTGCAGAAATGGAGAAGAAAAACAGCTTGATGACTATGTAGAAAAAGGTTGTTCTGGTGATAGGGAATTTATGGAATCACAAACTGTAGGAACAGAAATAGATGCAGCCAGGCATCATGAAATCAGATGGCCAAGTGCCGCACAGGTAATGTCAATGAGTGAAGGAGGCCACGTCGCATCTGTGAAGAAATAGGTCCTCTCCCTGTTTTAGTTTCCTGGTTGCTAAATAAACACCATAAAATGGGGTGGCTTAAACAACAAGAATTTATTGGCTCACGGTTTTGAGGCTAAAAGATGTCCAAAACTGAGGCATCAACAAGGCAATGCTTCCTTCCCAAAGACTGTGGCATCCTGGGGCTGGCTGCTGGCAAGCCTCGATACTCGGCTTTTCCATCACATAGTGATGCATGTGGCGGAGCCATCCCCTTTCTCCATGGGGTCTTCTTGACTTTCAGCTTCCGACTGCTCCCCATGGCTTCTCTCTGTGGCCTTCACTATAAGGCCCCCAGTAATAGGATCAAGGCTCATTCTGTTTCAGTTGTTCTTCCCTTCACTGAAGTGAAGTCATCAAAAAATCCTAGTTACAGTGGGTTTCTACCCACAGAAATGAATTACGATTAAGAACCTGCTTTTCTGGGGTGCATAACTCTGAGCCACCACACTCCCTTTCTTCCTGAAATTCGAGGCCCTCTTAATTTGTCTTTTGTTTTTATAGACCCATGAATTTAGAGAAATATTTCTGTACTTTAAGAAAATCTCTGGGGCAAGTCTGATGATAATTGGTAACCCATCTCTGACTTCAGTGTCAGGAACACACAGGGCACAATGGCAGGGTCAGATCAAGGTTTCAAGGGGTCTAAAATCCACACAATTTAGGATGCCTCTTGTGCTGGTTTGAATCTGTTGTGTACCAAAAAAGCCATGTCCTTTAATCCTCATCCAGGATTGCTGGCTGGGAACTTCTTAATTGTTTCCATGGAGATGTGACCCACTCAATTGTGGGTAACTTTTGATTAGATGGTTTCCATGGAGATGTGTCTCCGCCCATTCAAGGTGGGGTTGCTCACTGGAGCCCTTTAAGAGAGAACCATTTTGGAAAAAGCTACAGAGCCCGCACAGCCAGAGAATTTTGGAGATGAAGAAGGAGAACGCCCCTGGGGAGCTTCATGAAACAACAAGTCTGGAGAGAAAGCTAGCAGACCTCAGCTTATTCACCACATGTCTTTCCAGTTGAGAGAGAAACCCTGAACATCATTGGCCTTCTTGACCAAGGTATCTTTCCCTGGATGCCTTAGATTGGACATTTCTATAGACTTGCTTTAGTTGGGACATTTTCATGGCCTTAAAACTGTGGACTTGCAACTTCATAAACCCCCCCTTTTAAAAGCCATTCTGTTTCTGGTATATTGCATTCCAGCTGCTAGCAAACTAGAACCCCCCTCTTTTTAAAAAAAAATAGCAAGATTGCAATCAAAATTAAGTAGAAGGTCCTTATCTTTACAATATGTCCATCTCCGTATGGTGGTGACTGTGCCCTGTCTCAAGGGGACAGCCTCTACTCCACCCTTAGGAAGTACTAGCCAAGATGGTCAGATTTGCTGGTATTTTAAGAATAGCCAGAAATCTGGATTTTATGTGAAACTGCCTCATGTAAATATTGGTAAGTAATTCAACATTTCAAAAAAAGGAACCAAACACCTGTCAAAGACCTGGCCTTTGGTCACCATTTTGCCACCTAGCAAATTGAGTTCTGCAGATAAATTGGGATTAAAGGAAGGCTGTGGCTTCAGTTACTCAGAGGCACCTCTCTGCCGTACACCGGATTGAGGCTGACTTGACTGAAAGCATGTCTATTAGAGAAACCCACGTGTGAAATGGCTTAAGCGAAGATAATAATTTTGGGCAAGAAGCTTGAAAAGAGAGTACAAACATAAAGAAAATGTTAGAACAGAGTGGCAGAAGGAACAACAGATTGAATGTGGGAGGAGAAAAAGACTACTTCCAGGCCCCCTTGTTTGGAAGCAGATTAAATCACGGCCCTTCCCACAGAGATAGAGAGCTGGGGTGCATGGAAGACTTTAAGTCAACATTTCTGAAAATGTGGTCCATGGATCCACCTCATTTTGGAATACCTGGTGTGCTTGTAGAAATGCAGATATCTGGGCCCAGCCCCACATTGTAGTATCTAAATCGTTGTGAGTGGGGCCCAGGAATCTGCATTTTAACCAGCATCAGGTGATTCTTAGGGAAAATGGCAAATTGAGAAGCACAGGAGAGTTGCATTGCTTAAAAATCTGGCCAACAATAAGCTGTCAGTGGCTAAGAGAGTTCAAATAGAGTTGAGAAGCTATTCTGGAGGCTACTTTTATGCAAGCTTCAGCTGGATATTGCTAATTGCTACAATTCAGCAAACCCCAACCAACATCATTCCTGTTAACTGAAGAACACACAGGACTCTATATGAGATCCTACAAAAGTTGCATGCGTTAAGTTTATTCTTCATAAACCTAAAACCTTCAGATGGTTCCTAGGCCAGAGAAGCCCTGAAACCCAGAGTGACCAGCATCTCCAGGAACATCAACCAGTTCCATCCCCCTACCCCAATTATTAACAACCCTTTTCAACATGAAAAAAAGTTGGAATGGGCATAACCCAAATGTCCTTAAAGATTGGGAGAAGGATCAAAGGAGAAAGAGGACTTATAATAATAGAGAAGTTAGGATTTAACAAATGAGTATGACTACTGAATCACTATATTGATATTTTCTTTCAGTCTTCAGTGTCTTGGAGCAACTAGAAGGAAAAACCTGGAATTGTGGAACTGTACCAAATTTTGAAATCTGTTCTATAACTACTTGTTAAAATGTACTTTGAAATTTATTGCTTTTATATATATATGTTACATTTCACAATAAAAATAAATAAATAATCTGGCCAAGAGCTGCTTATGGGAATGGATGTACATGGAAGCTTCCAGACTTCTAATTATCTGAATTGGTACATCTGGAGGTCATTAGTGAGTTGGTCCCCAACCAGTCAATGGCTTCTCCCTGACCTGCACACTTTTAGTTCTGAATCTGAACGGCTCTCTATGCTGCCAAACAGAAGAAACCACCTGATGCTTTAAGAACACCATGCAAGCTAAACAAGCCAAGACCCAGCAGATTCGACCTTCTGAGTTCCTCCTTGACATCCTTGTTGACACATCTGCAAACTCAGCTGTATTTGGTTGAAACATACCAGATGAAGTGTCCTGAAAACCTAATGTCTGCTTTTTATAAATTACAAAATTCTTGTCAAGGACAGTGTTAATCCTGGGCCTTCCTATTGCCACATTCTCACTTACACTAACTTTGCTTCTAAAACCTGTGTGAAAAAATCTCCAAATATTTCTATGTCAAAGTCAGCATCCCTATGGCAAAATCCTCAGGAAAACTGCTTCTCTAAAATATCTCAACTATCCTGCCGTCTGTGCCCAAACTTCAAGTCCTTTGGTCTGTACTTTCCCTCATTAGCATGAATAGTTGTGACATTATGTATATGCATACTTTTCCCATCAGAAATTAAAACCACTCAGAGACCACATTTTATTGCAAAACTTGATATCAACAAATTACAAAAAAAAAATGTGTGATCAAAGCTTAGGAAGAAAGTAAGATAAAATGAACTGCTGGGGAACTGAAAAGCCACATTACCACCTGACAAAACCAGATACTGGGAGGAAGCTGTGTGGCTCATAAGAACTCTTTAAATAATCTGAATCTAAGACATGACAGAGCCTATGTATAATCTTCATAGAGGGCCAACATTGGCAGACTTAAAATTTTAATATCTTTTCCTACCTCTCACATAGCTTACTGCGTTCTGCTTTCCACCTGTGTTATCTTCTCTCTTGGCCAATCTATTAGCCAGTTTTGCCTGATGGTTATATCTGTTCTCAGCTTTGCTTCCTGATTCCTGTTTTCCTCCTTCTTTCCTTCCATGGAAAATTACAGGAGGGATTTTTCAGACGACATCTCCTAACTCGCCGTGTGTCCAATGGCCAGCTCTCTTGGAACCTGTCAAGTCATGAGCAGGGTCCAGATGAGGATGGGTTGAGAAGTGTTGAAAGGACACCAAGAAGAGAGGAAAGGAAGATGGAAGGATACACTCTGGATTTAAGGTCTACCCTAACCACACCTATAGCTCAGTCAAGGCAGAATAATAATAATTCTATGTTTGGATATCAGTTACCATAGGTAAAAATAACCCAGTTTTAACATGCTATTCCTGATTAGTATCTTGAATAAATAATGCTCCAATGTCTTAGCTGTCAGGCAGGCTAGGAATCTACTGATATGGTTATCTGTTCTCTGCTTCTCCTTACGGAAGTAAAGGAAATACACTGTAAATTCATTTTTTAATAGACTATTCTTGCCTTAATACTCTCTTTTCCAAATCAGTTCTTTAAAAAGTACTAAATAGTTTCTTTCACCGGCTTCATCTTCTCCAATTCTCTGCCATTGCCTATACTGATCTCAATAAACAACTTCAGTCACAGTTTCCTGACTGGTCTCTCTGTCCTATGTTGCCCAACTTGAATATATGAAACATGAGAAATGAGACAAAATAAAGTGTCAGTGGCTGAGAGATTTCAAACAGAGTCGAGAAGTTATCTTGGAGGTTATTCTTACACCAATAACTCCAAGAAGTTATTCTTGGAGGTTATAGATATCCCTTTTTAGTTTTTGGCGTATTGGAGTGGCTAGAGGGAGGTACCTGAAACTGTTGAGCTGTGTTCCAGTAGCCTTGATACTTGAAGATGATTGTATAATGATATAGCTTTTACACTGTGACTGTATGATTGTGAAAACCTTGTGTCTGATGTTCCTCTTATTTACGGTATGAACAGATGAGTAAAAATATGGATAAAATATATAAATAATAGGGGGGGATGAGGGGTAAAATAAATTGGCATATAGAAATACTAGTGGTCCATGAGAGGGAGGGGTAAGGGATGTGGAATATATCAGTGTTTTTTCTCTTTTATTTCTTTTTCTGGAGTGATGCAAATGTTCTAAAAAATGATCATGGTGATGAATACACAACTATGTGATAACACTGAGAGCCACTGATAGTACCCCATGTGTGGACTGTACATGTGTGAAGATTTGCAAATGAAAATATTCTTTAAAAAGGCTGCTGGATACAAAAAAAATGATACCTCCTCTGCAATACTGCTAGAGGGAACATCTAAAACTCTTGATCAAGTTGCTTCATTCCACATTTTCCCCATTGCTTGGTGGTATGAAGAGTACTATATCTCATAAAGAAATTGAATCCTGTATTGAAATCCTTTCTCGATAAAAATTCAGGTTCCTATGGCATCACTAGCAAATTATTCCAAATTGTCTTACACAAATTCTTCCAGAAGAAAAAAAGAGAGAAACATTTCCTAACATATGGTATAAGGCTGAGATGACCTAGATAACAAAACCTGACAAGACTGTTTTACAAAGAGAAATTGCAGGTCCATTTTGCTCATGAGCACAGATGTAAAACATACTAACCAAAATATTAGCAAATCAAATCTCAAGCAATAAATAAAAAGACTATCTCAAGACAACTAAGTTGGGTTTATCCCAGAAATGCAAGGTTGTTTTAACATTCAAAAATCAATCTATGTGGTTCAGTGGCAGAATGCTCACCTTCTAGGTGGGAGACCCGGGTTCAGTTCCCGGACTACACACCTAAAAAAAAAAAAATCAATAAGTCATATTAACAGGCAAAATGGAGACAAATCATATAATTATTTTAATGAATTCAGGAGAAAGAGTTTAACATCATAATAAGAAATAGTATCAAACTATGAATAGAAGGAAACTTTATTTTGGTAAGACTTGTCTCAAAAATATTGAACAAATACTATAATATTAGGGATATATTAAAAGTTTTTCCTTTAAGATTAGGAATGAGACAAGAATTCATGTTATCACTACTTTTAATCAACATTTTATCGGAGGTACTACTAGCCAGTGTGAAAGGGAAAATAAAGAAATAAAAGGCAATAAGGATTGAAAAGTATGAAATGAAACTTTAATTACTTGCATATGATGTTACTGTATACCTATAAAAATCAAAAAAAGAATCTTCAGATAATTAATCTTTCTTGGAATTAATCACTGAATTTAGAAATATGAACAATACAAGGTGAACATAAATATCAATTTTATATTTAAATTCCAAAAATAAACGATGAAAAATCTTTTAAAAAGATGCCATGTTTAATAATACCAAAAATCAACAAAAACATGGGAAAAAACAAGTAAAGATGTAGAAAACTTTGAAAATAAGTTATTAACATTGTCTGAGAGAAATTACATATAACCTGAATAAATGGAAAGATATGTTCATTGAAATAAACGGTTAAGAGAAAGCAAAGACAAGCCACAAAAGTAGAAGAGTTGTGTAAATCACATATCTGAGAAAAGATGCATTCAGAAAATGTAAAGTTCTCTAACAAATAAATAAGAAAAGAAGATAAAATTGAATTTCCCAAAATGGGCAAAAGACTGAATGGACACATTACTTATGAGGATATCCAAGCAGTCCATTAATTTTTGAAAATGTGCTCAACCTTGGTATTTATTAGCAGAAAGAAAACAGAATTGGATGCCTCTTAAAATCCAAAGAATGGAAAAAATTAAAAAGAGTGAAAATGAATGTGCTGGTGAGAACATGCAGTATTTTGAACTTATGTTCTATTGGTGAGAGAGTAAACTGATGCTTTCACTTTGGAAACCTGTTTGGCCATCTCTGTTATGCATACCCAATAGCCAGCAATTCTACTCCTTGTTTTATAACCAACACAAATGTGTACATAAGAACATGAAAAACTTGTACAAGAATGTTCATAGCAATATAATTCATAATAGCCAGAAATGAAAAAAATCCAATTTATCCACAAAATCAATACACTGAAGGTAGTGAATCTCACTAACATGAGTTTAAGAAGCCAAAGTCAGAAAAGCACATAATGTATGTTTTCATTAGTATAAAGCCGAGAAACTGGCACTACCAATCTGTGCTGATAGATGAGAATACTGGTGACCCTGGGGAGAGGCGCCTATAAGGAAGTTTCTGAGATGCTGAAGATGACCTATTTCTTGACCTGAGTGATCATTAAATGGATGTGTTCACTTTCTAAAAATTCAGCAAGTTGTACACTTATGCTTTTGCATTTCTCTATATTTTTCATTATACTTCTTTTAAAAAGGAAAAGACTGCTTTTTAAAAGTAACTTTATTTGGTTGCCTAGAGGTAGTTGATGGCTTTGGTAAAATGCATCATGGGTAGAACTGAGGGGGTAAAAGCCAGACTGGAGTTGATTGAAGGGTGAATGAATGGTGAAAAACCTGGAGACAGAGTATGTAAACAACTCTTTTGAGAATTTTGTGGATGAGAACAGAAAAATAAGGAAGAAATAGAAAGTGGCAAGGAGGGCTTGCATACCTGATTACTGGTTTTGCTTTTTAAGGTGGGAGATTCAATCAGAGGAGGCTTGTTTGCTGCCTCTTCCTCCCAGCTGCATCCCAAACTCGCCGTTGCAGAAAAGGCGTCACCTCTGGAGGCAGGGGCAGGAGGCAGTAGGCAGTGGAAGAGGAACCAGGGCAGCAAGCCAGAGAACTGTGGTAACGAAGTATCAGAGAACGGAGACGTAGTGGGGATGCATTTTAGGCAGCCTGAATGCTTTACAGGGAAATGAAATTGGTTAGATCAACTTTTTTTGAGCGTTTTGGTTTCAGAAGGCTCATTAAATGTTTGAAGCCCCTGCAGTTGTTCGGTTGACAGGGCTGGTCTGAAACAGCTTTCTTGTACTTGTAGGTTCTGTCGTATGTGCCTCATGGGGTCCAGAGCAGAATTTGGCTGTGAAGCTGCTCCACCTTGGAGTGGCTTGCTTGAAACAGTGGTCCACCCTCTACTTATCTGGCTGTCGTCATAAAGGATGAACTGCCTGGATTCTCAGGTCCAGTTGTTGAATCCCCTGCCCAGGGTGGGGAGCCATCCTCCCAATCTGACCATAGCATCATTCCTCTCCACCTACCCTTTCTTTAGCCTAGGTCTCCGGCCTTAGTAGACGGTTTTCAGCTATTATTACAGATAATTGGGAAAGGGATTCACCATCTCAGCCACCAAGTCATGCTCAAAGTTTTTAGCTCATGTTCTTCTCTGTGAGTATCTTAGGTAGTTTAGAGAAGTGCTCTTGTGCTCTATTTTATAGGTATTATGTTCAATAACATCAATCCAAACTCATAAATCTTTTTCACAGCACTTCTGAACCAGAATGCAGTTATTAAAAACATTTTAGATATTAACAATAAATATTCATTGTTTAGTTCCTATGTGCCAAGCACTGTGCTCAGTAGCTTACTCACATGAATTTTTTGAGGTAATCCTCACAACAGTTCCATGAGGCAATATTATTATCTACATTTTACAAAGAGATAACGCAGCTTGCCTGCAGTCATACAGAGACACAGTAGCAGGGCCAGGAATAGTACTCTGGAGGTTAGATTCTGGGTCAAGAAGTGGGATCTTCCTCAAGTTGTGACCTGACCTAAAGCCCTTCTCTGCTGTCATTGGCCCTGTGCTGCTAGTTTTGTGAAGCCCAAACTACCCATTGGTCTGAAACAGTGGCCATGGGGGTTCTCTAGTCCCTGCCTCAGGGTGACCAGGTGAGTCCTTGTAGTAGATGTGTCCTTTTCTTACAAGTTCACAGATTCACCTAGGAAGGGGAGTTTAATAAGCATAATATCTCTAACTCTTAGAAGTTTACCATCTTCAAAAGCATGCACTGCCAAGGGTTAGGTCCTGATCTTAGTGTTCAAACCTATTCCCTTCCTTTCAGATAATAAGAACTTGACTTTTCCTCTTCAGCACTTGCCAAAAGCAAAGGTTAAAAATCTCATCCACCATGCTTCCAAAAGAGGATATTTATTAGTTTTAAGTAAAAGGATACTTATTCCAAATTATTTTGGGAACCCCTTTGGTTCCCCCCCCCCCCAAAGAAGATGATGTCTTATTAGCTGTTAGGGTGCCTGTGAGCATGCTCCCTTTTTTCATCTCAGCTCTGTGCTCCTGGGTGCAAACAGAGGCTGGCACTCTGTTCAGAGAGGGTAATATGGGATCTACTCTCTCTGAGACACCATCAAGGATCTTTATTTGGGTCACTCTAATTATCTCTTCACATAAAGAGGGCTGCAACCCAAAATGGCCCCTGGCCCATTATTTAACTGTGGACCCAAGAATATGGTCTAATTGCTCCCCAATCACAGGAAGACAGACCAAATAACCAGGCTTCTTAAAACAACAGGGGAAGCCCGAGAGTGGCTGTTGTTGCAACCTTGCCTGCGTCAGGTGGCCTGGAGGGAACAAGGAACTAAAAGGACTAACAGACGGTATAAAGACTGTATTTTCTCAACCCAGGCTGCACATTATAATCACCTGCGGAGCTTCAAAAACTACCTAAGTCTGCCTCCTCCACCCATCCCCACACCTACCAATTCAACTGAATCATAATCTCTGGGATAGGGCCTGGGTAGCTGTACTTTTTAAGTGCTTATGAATCTAATGTGCAGCCAGGTCTGAGAAACAGAGGTGGATAAATTTCATTTTGTTTAACTTTTGCTGAAACATTGCCTCAGAATCTCTCTGATACTGAAAACCAGGGGCATTTTGCTGGTTACAAAGGTTCATTTACTAAGCTACAGGACCTAAGAACATAATGTCTAAGATGTTTACAAATGGAAAAAAAGCACATGTGTGTGTGTGTGTGTGTGTGTATGTGTGTATGCACATGCCTGCATGCACACATATTTGAAATAATTAGCCTTCCTGGTTTACAAAGTACTTTCACCAATAGGTTCTCATTCAATCATCACAAAAGCATACTGGAGAAGTCTTATTTTTAATGGTGTCCCCATTCTACAGACGAAAGAAAGCGAGCTTCTTTGAAAGGTTAAAAGTATGGTCTGTCCTCACGGCTGTGGGGGTCGTGAGTTGGAGACCAGAGTTTCCAGGTGCAAGTGGGGTTGGGATTGAGCTTGTGTGCCACCTCCACACCTGGCACAGATTCCGCCCCCATGAGCAGCGTTGAGTTTTTCTTATTTGCACAAAGCCATCACGTGGACCAGCATCAGCCCCAAAGCCGACTGATGGTCGAATCCAGGAACCTGGAGCTCCTCTCCTACTGCCCTGTACTGTGGCGGCTGCCCTGAGCAGCACCGGGTGCGGACGCAGCGCTGAGCACCGGGGGACTGAGCTGGCCAGTGCGGGCTCACAGACTCCTTCCTCGCAGCCCCCAGGCCCAGCTGGGGTCAAGGTGCGCTGCTCATACGAGGAACACTGGACCAAGAGTCAGGGCCGCTGCTCATCAGGAGACTTGGAGCTACAAGTTTAATTTCTCTGGGTTTTAATTTCTGTTAAGTGCTTCACTTCTACTTCTAACATTCTTATGCTTTAAAACTTAATATTTTTGGTAAAACTATGTCCATTGAAGCTCAGCTTTTCATAAGAAGAAAAAGGAGTGACTGCCAATGCTATTTTAAGAGGCATTCAGGTCTATTAGAGAAACATTTTTCTCCTCTTTGCTAAAATAAGAAATTTATCTAATTTCAGTATCCCTAGATGTGAGAGATACAGAGTTTAAATAAAGGTTAAAGTCAAACTGACAGTGATATCTTTTTCTTTATATATATATATTTTTTAAGTTGTGAAACCAGGCCAGCATAATTAAATCCAGAGTATGGCATTTAAAGTTTATGCATTCAGAATTCTGAAACATAATCTAAAACCTTAAAGTCATAAAAATGGATTTTTCTCCTCCTCCCTCCTTAAGCACCCTGGGGTTGATGCCCTGTTCTCCGGCCCAGTACAGCTTTCTTGCTGCCAAATACTTCTCTCTGCCTTCCTCCCCCTCTCTTTCTCTGTCTCACTCTGTAGAGAAGTCATGATGTTGTTTCTGTGATATAATTTTCTCCCACACCACCCACCGTGGAAAAAATCCGTGAGCATGAGATTGTGCCGAGTGTTGGCTTCAGGGAGGGGATGGGTGGAGACAGCGAGTGTCTTATCTCCTAACAAAGTGCAAAGGAGGACAAAGAAAGATGATGGCTGGAGACTGTGTTCGAATGAAGGTAACATTAAACATGGGGCTCTTTAACCAGGTACCTCATCTCTACCATGGACAAGGCTAGATGGCAGAATGCAATCCTGTCTCCTGGAAGATTTGCTGATGGTGACTTGGACACAAGCTCTAAATGCACAGTACTTAAAAATAAAATAAGATAAAATAGTTTTTCTGTTTACATGTTTATAATGTTAAGCCTGTTTGCATGTTCACCTTAAAAACCTATTTCTATTATGTTGCTAATAATGTTATAAGTTAAAAATGACCCTACCATAGTGCAGCCACTTTGAAAACAGTCTGGTAGTTCCTCAAAAGGTTAAACATTAAAAGGCAGCCAACTCAATGGGAGAAAATATTTGGAAACCGCATATCTGATAGGGTTTGGTATCAGAATATGTAAGGAAATACTACAATTCAATGATAAAAAGACTAACAACTCAATTTTAAAATGGCTAAAAAACATGAATAGACATTTTTCCAAAGAGGAAATACCAATGGCTAAAAAAACACATGAAAAGATGCTCAACGTCACTAGCTATGAGGGAAATGCAAATCAAAACCACAATGAGATATTTCACACCTACCAGAATGGCCGCTGTTAAACAGGAAACCAGAAGTGTTGGAGAAGATGTGGAGAAATAGGAATACTTATTCACTGCTGGTGGGAATGGAAAATGGTGCAGCCACTGTGGAGGCAGGTTTGGTGGTTCCTCAGGAAGATGAGTATAGAGCTGCCATATGATCCAGCAATCCCGCTACTAGGCATATGCCCGGAAGAACTAAAGTAGGGATGCGAACAGACATTTGCACACTAATGTTCGCAGTGGTGTTATTCACAATTGCCAAAAGATGGAAACAACCCAAGTATCCATCAACCAATGAAAGGTTAAACAAAATGTGGTATATATGTATGATGAAATATTATTTAGTTATAAGAAGGAACGAAGCCCTGAAGCTCGTGGCAACATGAATAAACCTTGAGAACGGCATGTTGAATGAAGTAAGTCAGACACAAAGGGCAAATATTGTATGATCTTACTAATATGAACCAGTTACAATATGCAAACTCACAGAGATAAAATCCAGGATACAGTTTACCAGGAGATAAAATGAGGTTAGAGAATGGGAAGGGGATGCTTAAAGTGTGCAGGATATTTAACTAGATTAAATTTAAATGTTTGAAAATGGATAGAGGTGATGGCAGCTCATTATAGTGAGTGTGATTCATGGCACTGAGTTCTGTGTGTGATTGTGGTTGAAAGGGGGAAGTTTAGAGTCATGAATGTCACTAGAAGGAAAGCTAGAGGTTAAAACATGGGACTGATTAACACAGTAAATCCTGTGGTGGACAATAACTGTGATTAATAGTACTTCCATAAACTAGAACAAATGTATGTCAGTATAATAAAGAGCTAATACTAGGGTGGTATGTGGGGGAAAATGCACCTATTGCATACTATAGACTATAGTTAACAGTAATATTTTAATTTTCTTTCGTCAACAGTAACAAATATACCACATCAATGCTAGGGGTCAATAACAGTGAGGGTTAGGGGGATAGGATGTTTTGGATTTTTGTTTTTGTTTTTGTTTTTTTGGAGTAATGAAAGTGTTCTAAAATTGTTTGCGGTGATCAACACACAACTATGTGCGGTGGGCCACGGTGGCTCAGTGGCAGAATTCTCGCCTGCCATGCCGGAGACCTGGGTTCGATTCCCGGTGCCTGCCCATGCAAACAACAACAACTATGAGCCACTGGTTATATACTTTGGATGGATTGCGTGGTATGTGAATATATCTCAATAAAACTAAATTAAAAATATTAAGCATAGAGTTACCATATGCCCCAACAGTTCCATTCTTAAGTATATGTCCAAGAGAAATGAAAACATATGTCCACATAAAAACACATACATGAATGTTCATAGCATCATTTTCCATAATAGCCAAAAGATGGAAACAACCCAAATCTTATCAAGAGATTAATGGCTAAATAAAATGTGATCTATACATTCAATGGAATATTATTCATCCATAAAAAGAAATTAGGTACTGATATATGCTACAACATAGATAAATCTTAGAAACATTATGTGAAGTGAAAGGAGCCAAACACAAAAGGCCACATATTATATGATTCCATTTAAATGAAATGTCAGAATAAGGAAATCTATAGAGACATACAGTAATTGCAAAGAGCTAAGTGGGAGTGCGGCATGGAGAGTAGAGGAGTAACTGCTAACAGGCATGGGCTTTTTTGGGGGGGAGGTGATGAAAATGTTCTAAAATTCATTGTGGTGATGGTTGCCCACTCTGTGAATTTACTAAAAGCCACTTAATTGTACACTTTAAATGGGTGAATCAAATGGTATGTGAATTATAGCTCAATAAAGCCATTATCAAAAAATGACTCCACAAAGCAAACTAATAGAGTGAATTCAAAGGAAACCCCCAAAATTATGAGCAGTCTAACTTTTCAGTACTTTATTTGAACATGCACTATCATTTTTTTTTTGTATGCTGTATAGTGGGGGTCACATTAACCCACTAGCTGTTTAGTTGAGAAAATATAAACTCTCAAATCTGCTACTGGCAATTCTTTATTGCCATAGTCAGGGGCATTGAAGATGGGATCCATGGCAGGTTGAATTATGTACCCCAGCAAAAGACATGTTCTTAATCTGTCTTCCTGTGGGTGTGAACTCATGTGAAAAGAGGACCTTTTAAAGATGTTATTTTTAGTTAAGGTGTGACAACTGAATCAGATGGGCCTTAATCCATATTAAGGGAGTCCTTTATAAGTAGAAGAAATTTGGACACAGAGAAGGCCAAATAGGAAGAAGCCAGAAGTCAGCAGAAACCAGGAAAGCAGACACAGGAGAGAGAGAGACACCACGTGATTGGAGGCAGAGATGCAAGTCAAGGACACCCAAGGTCCAGGCAAGCCAGCACCAGACCACTAGTTTTGTGGGGAGAAAGCAAGCTCTGTAAATATCTCGATTTTGGACTTCTAGCCTTCTAAATCATGAGCCAATAAATCCCTAACCAATAAATCAGTTAAGCCAACTGATTGCGTAGTATTTGTCACAGAAGCCTGGCAAAACTAAGACTTCCAAGAACATCCAGACAAGTCTCTGCCTCAGAGCAAGATCCAGATTAAACCCACTCTAAAACAGGAGGAGACAAGGCCTCACTGCCCCATCAATACCATGAAAGAAGATTAAGTATTATAACCAGGAGCAGCCCTTTGTAAAAGTCCATTGTGGCTGAGGTTTATCTTGTGCCTAAACACCGCAGAAGTAGGATCTAAAGAAGAGAGATGCTGTTAGCAGGAGTAAGAGGGGCCCACCCTTTTGGGGGGAAGCTGAGGTAAGGCTGACTGTGGGGTGCTGCAGAGCACTAAGAGTGCTAACAGGCAGCTAAGAGTGAAGGCAGAGCTAGAGACCTAGATTTGGTTCTCTTAGAATCACCCTTCACATTTTATTCATCCAGTTATTCATCCACTCATCCACTCATTCAAGAAACATTTATTTTTTCATTTGAGTTCCTACTAAGTGTCATATATTGCGCTAGCCTGGGGAGATAAAGATAAGAAGGACTCAGCTACAGCCCTCTGGGATCTTATAGCCTTGTCGCACAAGATGGATATGGAAATCCTTGAATTAATAGGGGCGCTTTGCACCTAGTAATAGTAATAATACCTTATATGATACAAAACCATAGACATTTCAGAGTATGTACCATACTTGGCAGTCTTGACAAACAGACAAGGAAATCATCTCCCTGTAAAGATTAAAAATAAATAAATAAAGGCTCATAGGACTTAAGTGACTTATTCCAGATCTCTCAGTAGGTGACAAAGCTGGGACTAGCATCCAAGTTGTCTGATTCCTTGCCTGATGCTCCTTCTATGGCCGCTTAGAAACAAACAATCAGAAAACAGAGAACCCCAGTGCCCCCAGCCCTACAGCACCGAGCTACATCCAAAGGACTCGTTAGGACACACACGAAGGTGGCAGCAGCACTTAACAGCACATCTTCCCATTACATCTGGACCAGGCTTCATGGACGGGGGAAAGAGTCACAAGGCAGCCTAGATGTGCTTGACAACTCAGGTGACCCGCCTCAGAACGCACCCTGGGGAAGAGCTCTGAGCAGCTGCTTGGCCATTTAACCTCTGCTCTCTAGAGATGGCTTGACGGGAATTTACTTTAAAATAACGCAACATATTGTGCTGACACTGTTCACTGGCTGGTCCAACCCCTTCCCAAACTCCTACCTAACCTTGCTCTGGGCAGTAGGATGTAAATGTAAGTCTGCTATGGGAATCCTAGAAAGCATTGGGATTTCAGGTATAAGTACTACCTTCCTCCCCTCCTCCCTTGAATCTTGGAACTATGAGGAAAAGGAGAACAAAATCGCAGAAATGTTGCCTTTGACAATGCTGAGCCACTGGACCAATCACCAGCAGCCAGCTGCCTCCACAATTCCTTTTATGTGAGAAATAAACCCCTATTGTTGTCAACCACTATAGACAAATTCCGTTACTGCAGAAAGCATTCCTGATCGATAAGATGTATGACAGAAAGAGCACGGGTTTTAGAAAACCAGACTTATTCAACCCATGAGTTGGAAAGTTACCTGAACTCCCAAAGCCTCAGTTTCCTCGTCTTCAAATAATAAAATAATCTCTTAGAGTTTTTTTAAAGCCTAAAATAAGGTAATTGTGAAGGTGCCTAGCATGTTGTCTGCCTGTAGTATTAGCTATCTTCTTTTAAGAATCAGAATTTGTTATTTTGGTAATTTCTTTACTTCTCCTTTTTTCTCTCAGGTTATTGAACTATAAAAAGCTGCCAATGATTTTTTTAAAAATACATTATTGATTAAGATATATTTTGTCATAAATATTTCCTTTTTTTAGAAAACTGATAAAATTAATATATATATAATATATCGTACAACAGGTATTTCTGGTACATGCACTGTTCACATATAATAAACCTTCTCTGGGTTAGACTCTGTACCAAGTACTGAAAATGCTAAAAAAAAAAATCATTTAAAAGAATAAAACGTTATGGTTTCTATAACCAGGTTACCAGGTAATGTAATTAAAATAATTAAAGTCAAAAAAAATCCCATTATAAATTTCAAATAAGAGTTAAGGAGTTAACTGTAAAGCATACCATTTTAATTCAGATAATTTGTAATATACGTATTCAAATGATTTAACTCCATATCCAGTTGCTGAATTTCAGAGCAAGGTTTTCTTTCATTCACAGAAGGAAACTTTGCATCTCTCCTTTTGAGAGCCTTAAGGTATACTGATGAATACGGACCCTGCCACTAGACTATCTGGACTCAAGTCCCAGCTCTGATGCTTACCTGCTAGGTGTCCTGGGCTGTCTTTTAATATATCTGTACCTCAAAGTATTTATGAAACGGGAATAATAATAATGCCTAGCTCATAGGCCATTACGAGTATTAAATGAGTTTCGAACAGCGCCTGACCCACAGGAAGCACTATATAATCATCAGTGATAGTTTTGTCACTTTCCAGGAAAAAATTGCAGCTTATACTTATTTCCAAACAAATAGTATCTTAGATACTCCAGGATTTCTTTGTATTCTGAGCTCTGTAAAAGTACGGCTAGTAGCTCTCCAAAATTCTGAGGAGTTAGTGTTCCAATTTTTGGTTGATCTTTATGATTCCCTGGCCCTGTCCCAGGGGTCAGAAAAGCTCAGTCAGGAGCAGTTGTCTGAGTGATCGGGGGGGCTGTGGTACCTGAGCATATATGAAAAGGGCTAAAGTTAGAGGACAGCCAAGGGAGTGGGTGCCAGCACCTTCCCTGCTACAATCCGCTCCACCTTGTCCAGGAAGGCAAGCTCTGGACTTGTTCTGATCTCCACCGATTCACAAACCACGGTGCCCCCAGGTCTCTTAACCAGTTGATGCCTCTGTCACACCTGCCTCACGGTTACCACAGCCCTATAATGTCTGTGAAGCAGAAGCCTCAGCCCCTTGCTCCCTGCCCTCAAGTCCTCCTCTAAGCATTCCTTAGTCTGTCCTATTCCTCTTAAATAGGAGGCTTGCACGTGCTGTGTGCTACTGCCCCCCAGTGTCCACCGTCAGTGTTGACAAATGTATTTTATTTGGAAGGAAACTACACTCTGGTGGTACATTCCTGACTTTTCCCTTACTTTTTGATTAAGATGGCTTGTTCTGTTCAGTGGTCCTAATGAGTTCACGTTGTTTCCCTGGGTTACAAATTTGGTATACAGCATAATGGGCCTAAAAATCAAGAGAACATAAAACAAAACAAACCTCTTAACTTAAGAGCTTGCTTTTAATATTAAGCTCTGTTAGAGTCTCCAAAACTTATAGCATTTGGAAAAAATAAATTTCCCCTAACTGCCAGTGAAAAATTACTCAGGCAACTTTTCTATAAGAAAGAACTAATTGTCCTCCTCCTTCTGGCTAATGCATTTGACTATTTCTTGGCATTTTCTGCCCAAGGGGTTGACAGAGAAAATCAACTGCCAGTCCATCAACTGGTCATTTGGTAGCAGCTCTGGTTAGAGGTCCAGTGGTGGTACAGCATGGTTTGCATTCACCAACAGCACTTCCTTCAAATAAAAACAACAGATGGATCTAAATGAGATTTGGGTATCACATTGGATTCCTGAATCGTACGTCCACTTTTTGTCTCCATTTGCTACCCAAAGTTCTAAGTTAGATTTAGAAGGATCTTGCTTCTCTGTGCATGTGCCATCAGCAATGCTTAATCACCAACTACAATGAACAAACACTATCCTTCCTCACTGCTTGCAAGGCCTTTTAGCACAAAGCTATAGAGTAAATATAAAATAAATCTGTATCTCTGTGTATGAATTTGCAATCATTGGATTCATAAATATTATAATTGGTCTAAATTAAATATAATCTGTGTTAGCCCATATTCTGTTATGTTGGAGGGAATTCAATCAGGCTTTTCATGGAGGTTTCTGATTCCTCCAACACCATCCCAGCACCAAAAGTGTCTGAGGATCTTAGAGTCTTAGGCAGAATAGAAAATCCAAGAAGAACCTTCTGGTACTTGATTCAAATTTGTATTCATGGATATGCTGTAAGGACGGATGAGGCAACTGAATCATAAAGTCATAGATGATTTTTTTTAATTTCTCGACAAATCCTTAGGAGAATCATGGCTAAAACTTGAGTCTTCTGACCTATTCTGGATGTTCACATACTTTATTTAAATCAGTGTATTTTTTATTTGCCATTTAGATTTGTAACTCCCAATTCATAGTATGTGTGGTGGATTGAATTGCATACCCCAGTTTGAACATGTCCTTTGTCTTGGTTTGTATTCTAGAGGGCATGGGCCCATTGTAAATAAGATCCTTTCAAGATGTTACTTCACTTAAGATGTGGCCCAACCAAATCAGATTAGTCTTTAATCTAGATTAATGGGGTACTTTATAAACAGAATGAAAGTCAGACCGAGAGAGAAGCCACTGGGAGCAGCCAGAAGACAGAAGTCAATGGAACCCAGAGGAGAAAAGAGAAGACATCACCGTATGCGTTGCTACGTGACAGGGAAGCCAAGGAGCTCCAGGTAGCTGGTCAGCCAGAAGATGCTGTAACCAAGAAATCAGGATTTAAGCGATAATTTGATTACTGAATCATTATGTAGATATTCCTTTTTGCTTTTTTGTATATTGGAATAGATAGAGGCAAATTCCTGAAATCTTTAAATTGTAATCCAGCTGCCTTGATCTCTGATAATGATCGTTCAGCCTTTATCTTGTGCCCTTGTGATTGTAAAAGGCTTGCAACTAACCTTCATTTGAACCCATTTATCCGTTTTTCCACTTTACAGTCTTGTAATCACTAAAGACAGTCCCTAATGTTTATTAAGGGTTTGGGGTCAGCCCAGAACTAACCCACCAAAAGTCCAAAGTTATCTTGATAACTGAGACTGGATCTAACCAAAGTGGACCCTCCTGACATGTGCTGTAGTTTAGACTTTAACCTACAAGTCACTTACCTCATTGTAATTCTAAAAATCACACCCATCATCATTTTAAGGCTGCCATTTTCTTACATATGTTCTGTGACCGAGCATGTAATCAATCTATGCATGCAATCACTTCTAACTGCATCATCTGGGAAAAACTGTGATCATTATCTTAAACCTACCCATCTTTTTCTCTAATAAAACTATCAGAAATACTGCAGCTCAGAGTGACAGATTTTTGGGTTGACAGGCCATCTGATCTCCAGCTATGTGCCTAGTAATACACTTTTTCTCTCTTCGAAACGCTGGTGTCTCAGGAGTTGGTCATTGAGTGCATCAGGCAAAAGAATCCACTGCCTTTGGCAACAATATTGAACCCCAGGAGGAAGCAAGCCTTCTAGTCTCTGAAACTGTGAGCCAATGAACTCCTGTTTTTAAGCCAACCCAATGTATGGTATTTGTTTAAGCATCTAGGAAACTAAAATTTTACAGTGGGTTTTATGACACTCCTCGCTTTACTCTACCCTCCTTCCTTAAAAATAACAATAAGAAGTCATTTGAGCTAAGCCCTCTCGATTAATTACCTATTTTGATCCTCATATCAACTCCCTTAGAAATATCATTACCCCCTAACTTGCAGATAAGGTTTAGGAGGGTTAAATAGCATGCCCAAGGTCACACAGTAAGAGACAGACGCTAGAGCTGAACTTAAGTTTGTCTAGCCGTAAACTATCATGCTGTGTTGATTATATAACTATCATGCTGTGTTGCTTTTTCTAATAAAATTAGGATGAGGGAAGAAATAATACATGATACATTTTTCAAAGATGCAGTTGAAACAAAATATTATTTTGCATACATCGGGAGAATTTTAGACACTATTATGTTATAAAACCACTGGTCACAATTCCTACAGTACCCTTTACTTTTTTGAATGCTATGCTTGTATAGTAGCTAACTCCAACTCCCGCAATGTAAGTATAAGTGTAAAATTATTGTAGATCCGTGACAGCAGACTAATATTGTATGGTTTTTTTGCAATTAAAATGTTACCAATGATTTAGTATTATGGGGCAGTGTGGAGACGTATGCCACTGATATCATTCTAGTACAGTGTTTTCCTAAATGTATCACTAATTCCGGTTATCTCCATTGTTACAGGTCTCCAGGTTCTCATGGGTGACTGCAGTAGCCTAAGAAAAATGGCTTTTTAGGAAACAGAGAAAAGGAAAAAAGAAATATAGGTAGAACTTATTAAAAAGCCTATAAAGGGTGAAAAAAATACCATTTGTAATTCCAACTGTGAAGAGAACTTCCAAGAAGTGCAGAATTTTAAATAGCAATATTTTTTTATTCAAGCCTGCCATCTTGAGGCCAACTAGAGAAATACTTAGACTTTTACAGGAATCTTTACCATATAAAAAGAACATTGTATTTTAGAATGAAAACTAAAAAACAAGTATATAAGAAACATGAATTAGACTTGTAGCTGACTAAAACGCCAGGGTGAGGTGCTCCACGGTGCCCCTCCCCCACAGAATCTTTGAACAACTAGCAAAAACTGGCAGTCCCATCTTCCTCAAAACTCTAGAAAACAGAGGGTTGCAGTATCTGGGTGAGTGGCAAATCAAGAAAACACAGCTTCAGAAAATGTTGACCATCTTTAAAAGATGTTAGTGGGGGGAAAAAAGATGGTAGTGTGAGAAGCTTCAGTATGACAAACTCCCCCCACTCCCCCACAGATATGAAACCAGTAGAAGTGGCAGATATACATTTCTAAAAGCTCCAGAAAACAGTTGAAGGTTTGCAGTAACAGGGTGAGTGCTGAAAAAAGAAAAAGACCACTGAAAACCAGTAGGATCTCGTGGCACTCTGGCTGGCTGCTCTGCTACCCCCTCACTGGCTTAGTATGGAGTGGGCAGGCGATCCCAGCGTGGATTCCTGCTTTCCGTTCCAGAGGGAGTGGAGAAACCCTTCTGCACATATTGGGAGCCTGTGTACCTGGCCCAGTCTCTCTGGGCCTGAGGGACTTGCTGTCCCAGAACTTGCCCTGTGTGCAGAAGTTAGTTCACAGAGCTCTCCTACAGAATGCTCTGGGAGGGCCTTCAAGTTGTGCTGCCTGGGGCAATACAGTATGCAGGTCTTAGAACTGTGAGGAAACTGTTTCCTAGGGAAAAGGGAACATTCATATCATTGTAAATGGGGGAATTCCTATTTCACAAGCCCAGGACAAGAGGCAAGCACAGAAAGACCAGGGAGGTCCCTATGCTTTTTGGCCTGGAGCTATTCTCCAACCTCATTGTGTGGATGAGCCCTGAAGGAGAGCACTTTCAAAGGTCAATCTTAAAAGACAGGAATAAGTGTTTTCTTCCCCCCCCCCCTTTTTTTTGTTAGCTCCTGGCATTCAAGAAAGTTCTGCCTAACATTAACTGAATATAAGCTTAAGGAACAGATGCCCCAGACTCTAAATTCCAGCAACAACTTATTAAATGTTAAAATGCCCAATCTTTCAACAAAAGATTAAAAACATACAAAGAAACAGGAAGCGATAACCCAGAAAAGCTGAAAATTAAAGCTTTAGAAACTATCTTTGAAGAGATCAGCCCTGAAACATTGCAGACAAAGGCTTTTAAAAATTGGTCCTAAATATGCTCAAGGAGCTAAAGGAAGATCTAGAAGAGAACTAAAGGAAATCAGGAAAATGATACATGAACTTGAAAAGAATATCAATAGAGAGAAATTACAAAAAAGAACCAAACAGAGCAGAAGATCACAGTAATAGAACTTTAAAATTCCCCAGAAGGGTTCAACAGCGGATCAGAGCTGGCAGAAGAAAGAATCAGTGAACTCGGAAATAAGACAATTGGGGGTGCAAGGGGTGTTCAGTGGTAGAATTCTCACCTGTCATGTGGGAAACCTGGGTTCAGTTCCCGGTCCATCCAACTTCCCCAAAACAAAGAAAGGAAAAACAAACAAGAAAAATTCAACAAATGTGCTGCAATAACGGGATACTCACATGGAAAAAGAATGAAATGTGACCCCTGCCATACAACATAAAAAGAAAAGAAGACCATTGAAACAATCTCATCTGAGAGCAGAAAGGAAAGAATGAAAAGAGCCCAAAGAAACTGTGGAATGCTACCAATATAGGCATTGTGGGAGTGCTAGAAGGAGAAGAAAGAGAAAAAGGGGTAGAGAGAATATTTTTTTAAATGGCTGAAAACTTCCCAAATTTAATGAAATATCTGAATAAACCCATCCAAGATTCTCAATGAACTCCAAACAGGATAAGCCCAAATAGACCCACACCCTGCCAGGTTAAAATAAATAACAAGTAAAGAGAATGAATCAGTAATCAAAAGTCTCCCATCAAAAAAAGCACAGGACCAGAGGGCTTCAATGGTGAATTTTACCAAATATTCCAAGAAGAATTAACCCCAAGAGCTCAAACTCTTCCAAAAAATTGAAGAGGAGGGCATACTCTCTAATACATCTAAGAGGCCAAAATCACCCTTCTTGATTTCTTTTAGCAATGTTTTATAGTTTTCCATTTAAAGTCTTTAACATCCCTGGTTAAATTTATTCCTAGAGATTTGATTCTTTTCATTGCCAGTGCAAATCATTTTTAATAATTTCTTCTTCAGGTTGTTTATTATTAGTGTATATAAACATTACCGACTTTTCATGTTGATCTTGTACCCTGTCACTTTGCCAAATTCATTTATTAGCTTTAGTAGATTTGTTGTAAATTTTTCAGGACTTTCTAAACATAGGATCATGACATCTCTAAATAGTGAAATTTTACTTCTTCCTTTCCAATCTGGATTCTTTTAATTTTTTTTCTTGCCTAGAAAATAGCTGGACCACCAGTAGAGTGTCAAAGAGCTGTTGTGACAGTCATCATTGTTTTATTCCTGTTCTCAGAGAGAAAGCTTTCAGTCTTTCATTGTTGAGTATGTTAGCTGTGGGTTTTTCTTATATGTCCTTTGTCATATTAAGGATGTTTCCTTATATGTCCTAGTTTTCTAAGTGTTTTTACTAAGAAGGGGTGCTGAATTTTGTCAACTGCTTTTTCTGTGTCAATTGAGATGATCATGTGTTTTTTCCCCTTCATTCTGTTAATGTGATGTATTACTTTAATTGATTTTCTTGTGTCAAGGAATAAAACCCACTTGACCATGGTATATATATGTGTATATATATATATAAGATATGCATATATCTTTTAATGTGCTGTCAGATTCAGTTTGCCAGTATTTTGCTTAGATTTTTTGCACCCATATGCATAAGGGATATTCTGTAATTTTCTTTTCTTTTGTTAGCTTCACCTGGCTTTGATATGAGCGTGATTTTGGCCTCATAGAAAGAGGAAGTTTTCTCTCTCCTTCAAGTTTTTGGAAGAGTTTGGGCAGTATTTGTATTAACTTTTCTTGTAAAATTGAAACAATTCACCTGTGAAGGCATCTTGTCCTGGGTTTTTCTTTATTGGGAGATTTTGATTACTAATTTAATCTCTTGTAATTAGTCTGTTGAGATCTATTATTTTCTTGAGTTAATGTAGGTAGTTTGTGTGTGTTAACAATTTGTCCATTTCATCTAGGTTATCTAATTAATTGGTGTATGGTTGTTCACAGTACCTTCTTATAGTTCCTTTTATTTCTGCGGGGTCAATAGTGATGTTCACCCTTTTTCCTGATTTTAATTATTTGTGTCCTGTCTCTTTTTTTTCTTTGACAATCTAATTAAAGGTTTGTCCATTTTATTGATCTTTTCAAATGCCCAACTTTGGTTTTGTTGATTCTCCCTATTCTTTCTATTCTCTTCTTCATTTATCTCTGCTCTAATCTTATTTCTTCACTTCTACTCACTTTGGGTTCAGTTTACTGTTCTTTTTCTGGTTCTTCCAGATGTGTGATTAGGTGTCTGGTTTGAGTACTTTTTTTTTTTAACTTGCCCAATCCCATTAAGATTTATTTTGATGCTATGTTAATCCAAACTATGATGATGCATGAAAGGAGAAATAGATCCATGGAACAGAATAGGAAAAGCATAACCAAACTCATAAATATTTAACTTTGTATATAATAGAAAAAGTGGTGTAAATTAGTGGACAAATGGTGAACTATCCAATAATAAATGATCTGCTGACAACTGGATAATCCATATTAAAAAAAAAAAAGAAATTGGATCTGTACTTCACATTATTATACAAAAATCAGTTCCAGAGGGATTAAGCATTTAACTATGAAAGGCAAAACATTAAAACTTTTAGAAAAAATATAGGTGAAAAGTTTTATGATCTTGGAGGGCAAAAGTTTTCTTAATTAAGACATTAAAAGCTCTAAATTATAAAGGAAAATAAAATACATTCAATATCCTGCCTTAGCTAAATGTTTCAATTCACTCTTTAACCCAACTTTAGCTCTTTTTCTAATTAATTTTTTTCTTTTTTGTGAAAAATAACATATACACCAAAAAAACCAATAAATTTCAAAGCATATCACAAGAATTAGTTGTAGAATAGACTTCAGAGTTTGCTATGAGTTACAATTCCGCAATTTTAGGTTTTAACTTCTAGCTGCTCTAAGATACTGGAGACTAAAAGAAATATCAATATAATGATTCAGCAATCATACTCATTTGTTAAACCCTACCTTCTCTGTATAACTCCACCATCATCTTTGATCTTTCTCCCACTCTTTGGGGGTATTTGGGCTAGGCCCATTCTAACGTTTTCATTTTGGAAGGGCTTCCAATAATATGGGACAGGGGAATGGAACTAGTTGATGCTCTGGAGAAGCTAGCTCCTTTGCATTTCAGGACTTATCTGGTCCAGGGACCCATGTACAGTTGTAAGTTTCTGGGAAGTTATCCTAGTGCATGGAAACCTTGAAGTATCTTATATATTTGGCAAGAATGGTTTTGGTTGGGAGTTGGCAAGTTATGGTAGGTAGCAATGTCTAACTGAAGCTTGCATAAGAGTGACCCCCAGAGTAGCCTCTTGACTCTATTTGAACTCTCTTTGCCACTGATACCTTATTTTTTATACTTCTTTTCCCCCTTTTGGTCAGGATGGCATTGTTGATCCCACAGTGCCAGGGCCAGGTTCATCTCTGGGGGTCATCTCTCACACCACCAGGGAGACTCTCGCCTCTGGATGTCATGTCCCACAGAGTGGGGAGGGCAATGATTTCACTTGCAGAGTTGGGCTTAGAGAGAGAGGTCACATCTGAGCAACAAAAGAGGTCTTCCAGAAGTAATTCTTAGGCATATCTGCAGGTAAGCCAAGTATTTCTTTTATAATGTAATCATTTAGGGCTATAAATTCCCCACTAAGCTCTGCCTTCACTGTGTCCCATAAGTTTTGACATGCTATCTTTTCATTTTCAACTGTCTAAAGATATTTCCTGATATCTTTTGCAATTTCTTTGAGTAATTGATTGGTTAAGAGTATTGCTTAACTTCCATAAATTTGTGGATTTCCCAGTTTTCTATCTGTTATCAATTTCTAGCTTAATTCAATTGTGGTCAGAGAAAATACTTTGTATAATTTCAATCTTTTAAAATTTGTTGAGATTTGTTTTGTGACCTAACAAGTAGCCTACCCTGGAGAATGATCCATGTGCACTTGAGAAGAAGGTGTATCCTTTTGATTTGGGGTACAGCATTCTTTATATATCTAGTGCATCTATTTCATTTATCATATTGTTCAAGTTCTCTTTTCTTTATTGATCTTCTCTCTAGGTGTCCTATTCATTGATGAAAGTGGTGTGTTGAAGTCTCCAACTATCACTGTCGAGGTATCTATTTCTTCCTTCAGTTTTTTTGGTGTTTGCCTGATATATTCGGGGCACTGTGGTTACATGTATAAATGTTTATAACTGCTGTTTCTTCTTGGAGGATTGACCATTTTATTAACATATAGTGTCCTTCTTTGTTTCTTGTAGCAGTTTTTTTTTTACTTAAAGTCTATTTTATCTGATATTAGTATAGCAATCCCAGGTCTCTTTTGGTTTCTATTTGCTTGGAATATTTTTTTTCCCATCCTTCCACTTTCAATCTATTTGTGGTTGTGTCTAAAGTGAGTCTCTTGCTAACAACATTTAATTGAAACTTGTATTTTAATTCATTCTGTTGACCTATGTCTTTTCACTGTGGAGTTTCAATCCAATAAGATTCAGGATTATTTCTGATAAGCCAGTAGTTACTTCAGCCATTTTGTCCTTTGATTTTTGTCTTATGTATGTTTTGTATTTTTGTCTGTTTTCCTTCATTGTAGCCTCCTTTTGTATATAGTTGATCCTTTTGATGTAATTGATTGAGGCCTTTCTCATTTCTGTTTCTGTATAGTCTTCAAAAGTTTTCTTTGTGGTTACCCAAGGTTTGAATTAAATAACCTAAGTCTGTAATCTACTAGTTCGAAAAGATAATAGCTTAACTTCAACAGTACGTTTCCTGCTCCCAAATTCCTCTGTTTCCCCTGTTTATGGTATTTTTGTCATACATTACCTTTTTACCCTGTGTGTGCCTGTTACAAGGAATTATGATTATTTCTTACTCAATTGTATTCCTACTCTCATAGAAAATAAAAAGTCAAGTTATATACTGAAGATCCAGTAATGTTTGGTTTTGCATTTACCCATGTAGTCACCTCTACTGAAGATTTTTGCTTCTTCACATTGCTCCAAGCCACTCTCTCCTGTATTTTTCCCTTCAACCTGAAGAACTCCCTTTAGCAATTCTTGTAGGGCAAGTCTTTTGGAGACAAATGCTCTCAAATTTTCTTTATCCATGAATTTCTTTAATTCTCCCTTTTTTTTTTTTTTTTTTTTACATGGGCAGGCACCAGGAATCGAACCCAGGTTTCCAGCATGGCAGGTGAGAACTCTGCCTGCTGAGCCACCGTGGCCCGCCCTATTCCTCATTTTTGAAGCTCATTTTTGCTGGTTAAAGACTTTTGGGCTGGCAGTTTTTTCTTTCTATACCTTAAATGCTTCATACCAATGCCTTCTTGCCTCCATGGTCTCTGATGAGAAATCAGCACTTAGTTTTATTGAATAGGTATTTCCCAAGTCAAGAATAAAATACCAAACAATTAAAAAAAGGTTATGATCATAGCTCTTTAGCAAGGAAAAGCCTCAACCCACATTTATAATAGTAATAACCAGAATGTACTTATAGATTTAGTGCATTTTGTGGTAGTTCAAGGAGTCTTGAGGCTTTGGTTCCAGCTGATGCCCTGCCTTTACAGTCTTGCCACAATGTAGTATTGGTAGGTAGGACATGCATTAAAAACATCCTCAGCAATACCTTTTAAAGTTATCCTAGAATTGTTGGTTCAATATTGCCGCCAAATTATGTTTGCTATTGTTGATAATAATCATGAAACATTTTTGTTAAACTCTATGATAATAAATGCTATTTTCTTAGTTATAGTAAAGCATCTCAAGGCTTCTTAATTTGCCATTTATTTTATAGGGATTCCTATAAAGGTCAGATCTCTTTGTTACTAAAGCATTTGAAAGTCATGGACTAATCCCAGATTTTACCTACTATCAATAAAAATATTTGCTCTTCTATCTTTTATCAGTTTATCAGTGTAGGTGAGGGCAATTAATTTAGCCATATGAGCATATTACATTTCTGTGAGAGTGTATACATTAATAGACTTTATCTTTTAGAACTATTTTAGATATCCAGAAAAATTGAGAAGATAATGCTTAGATACTCCTCACTTGGTTTGCTCTATTATTAATATTTAACATTACTGTAGCAATTTTGTTGCAATTAATGAATCAGTAGTGGTACATTTTTATTAACTAAGATTCATAGTTTATTTCAATTTCCCTGTTGTTGTTTTTTTTGCCTAATATGGTTTTCCGTTTAGGTATTCTCTTCTATGCAGAATACCACATTACATTTGGTTGTCATGTCTCCTTGGGTTCCTCTTGGCTGTGACAATTCATCAGACATTTCTTATTTTCAATGACCATGACAATTTTAAGGAGTACTGTTATGGTATTTTAGAGGATGCCCCTCTATTAGAATTTGTCTAATGTTTTCTCGTGTTTACACTGGTTATGGTATGGCTTTGGGGGAAGACCCCATTGGGGTAAAGGGCACGTCCTACCTACAATGCTACATTGTGGCAAGACTCTAAGGGCAGGGCATCAGCTGGTATCCAACATCAAGGGTACATACTACCAACAAGATTTATCACTGTTGACCTTGATCACCTGGCTGAGGTACTGCCTGTCAAATTTCTCCACTGTAGTTACTGTTTTTCCCTTGTGTACATACTGTACTCATTGGAAGGAAGTCACATTATGCAGTCCACACCTAAGGAATAGGGATTTATGTTCCCCTCCTTGAGTATGAAGTATTTACATAAACTATTCAGAATTCTTTTGCAGGAGAGATTTTACTCTTCTCCATTTATTTACTTATTCAAACTTTTATTTATGTCAATTTGGACTCATGGATATTTATTTCATACTTTGGGTTATAATCCAATACTACTTTATTTTGTTTTCACATTATTCCAGATTTAGCCAATGGGTCCTGTGTTCCTTTGGATATACCCCATCGACATAGGGTTTTGTTTTTAATGAGCAGTTCTCTCCTTTCTGGCACTACAAGATGGTCCAGGTTCATTTTGTGTATTTCCTACTCCAATCCTAGAATTAGCAACTTTTTCAAGGGGCCCTGGCCTCTTTTAATGGGTACAGCATCAGAAACCAAGATCTGAGCACTAGGTGTGCTCCTTGCTACTGGAGAGTCATGGCTTCTAGGCCCTCTCAGCTGGCAGAACAAGGAAATATATGTGTACACTAACCTATGCATATTCACATATCTATAAATATTTATATATGTAATCATCTGGATCTATATTAAGCTAAACATGATTTCATACTGATGTCACCAACTCTAATCCATTACAACATGAATCATTCTAGCTTCTTCCCTTACTTATCTGTAAATTCCTATGAGAAACTTAGCTCCTACCATCTGCCAGGTAAATGGATCTTCCATCCATCTACATGACTGCCCAACTCTAGTATACATGCATAGCAGTGCCCGAAGTGGTAATCTGTACCTCTGTAGAAAACAATTTTAGCCACTAGAGTACAGTGAGAAATTATATTTTAAGGATAAAGTTAAGTTTGCTCAGCAATTTTTAGTTTTTCTTTTCAAGCATGAACCATTAACAAACACAATTAAATCAGGGTTATTCAAAGGGAGTTTTTAGAAAGTTTGTGTGGGTATAGATAGTTCACTTACACAAGGAAAAATCCCATTTTTGTTACAAATCAAATAAAAGACGGGTGATTTGATTTGTAACATCACATTAGTGGGCGGTGTTGTGAAAAGAGAAACCAAAAACATTTCATATGTGTGACTAGTGGGCATTTGTGTTAATAGAAGAGTTGGTACAGCATGGGAATGATAAAGTTTAATTATAATCTAGAACTAAATTAAGTGAACTTTTTACATGACTTGCTATTATTCTTACAGGTCTTAGACAAGGTACATATCACTTGGCTATTAGATCTAATGAAAGATTGAAATAAGCAATAAGTCTCTGATGATCCTCATGTAACTAAGTCAGTACTCCAATCTGCTTAGACTCTTTATGTATATAAAGGGATAAAGGTTTGTGAATCTAGAATTCTGGAAAAATCTTTTAGTAGACAATTACTGTATCAGTCATTGTTCTTGAACATAAATATGTTTTTTTAACTTTAAAGTATTCAATTATTGAAAAATATTCATATTAGCATATTTAACATGTGAATAATAGACCAAGGAAGATGAACTCTCTTTATAATTTGTTAGATTAAAAGAAATAGTGCTAAGTCTGATAGACGAAATATCTTGTAAGAGTTTACTTAAATTTGGAGAATTTTAAACAAATCTAATTATACTTATTGTCCTTTTTCCTCCATTTTTGGACCATTTTGAGGAAGCAAAATATAAATTTATATAATACACACTTGTATATATGCATACACATGTACATAAATGTATACGTGTGTATATATAATACCTAAAGGCATATTCATATTTTGTTACTCAATTGACATTTTAAGAAATGAGTGAAATTATATATAACCTAGTTCTTCGTATCATTTTAAAAATCAATATATGTCCCTTAGAAAGTTAAGTATGGAACTACCATTTGACCCAGCAATCCCACTACTAGATATATACCCTAACAATTGAAAACAGGGGGCTCAACATTATTGCACACCAATGGCCAGAGTAGCATTATCCACAATTGCCAAAAGATGGAAGCATCACAAGTGTACATAGACTGATGAATGTATAAATAAAAATGTGGTATGTACATTCAATGAGAAAATTATTCAGCCATAAAAAGGAATGAAGTCTTGATACATGTAACGATATGGCTGAACCTTGAAGAAATCACGTTGAGTGAAATAAGCAAGACACAAAAGGAAAATAAAGTATGATCTTACTGATTTGAAACACTTAGAATAAGCAAACTCATAGAGTCAGAATCTAGAATATAGGTTACTAGGGGATGGGGCGGCGACCAGGAATGGAAAATTAAGGCTTAATATGTGCAAGGTTCCTATTTGGAATGATGGAAATGTTTTGTAATGGATGGTGGTGATTGTAGTATATCATTGTGAATGTAATTAACAGCACTGAGATATATATCTGAATATGATTAAAAGGGGAAATGTTAGATTGCATATACGGTAATAGAATAAAAATTTTAAAAATCCATGCAACTACACTATTCAAACAGTGAACCCTAAGTTTAACCGTGGAATTTAATAAACAGTACGATTTTTAAAATGTGCTATCATCAAACGTAACATACTATATCTATGAAAGATGTTAGTAGTGGGGTGGTATATGGGAATCCTGTATTTTATGCATGATTGTTCTGTAAACCCACAACTTCTCTAATAAAAGAAAAAAGATTTAAAAATAATTTAGGAAATATTCAGGCATTAAAAGATCATTTATTAAGGAAAAGTTAGAGAAGGAACCGGAGGGTAATTGAGACAGCAATTCAAGAGTGCAACTGATGAGGAGGAATATGCAACTATGTGATGTTGTGAATTATTGATTATATATGCAGAATGGAATGATCACATATTAAGAATGTTTTTGTTTGTTATTATATATTTTTTAATTTAAAAATTAATTTAAATTAAAAAATTTTTAAAAAACTTTCACTGAAGTAGACAGGTTGTATATATGCAAATAGTGACTCTGATCTCACCTTACTCCTCACTTCCAAGAAGACAGTTTGCCCAGTGGTTTTCAAACTTTGGAGTAAGAGGTTGGCAATGACCTTGAATAAATGTCTTAAGCTCTTAAAAAAAAAAAAAAAAAGAGTGCAACTGACCTGAGAGAGCCTTCTGCACCACATAGGGCGGTCCTGGTTGTAAAGGCCAAGGAACTGAGAAGCAGAGGGCTGGAGCCTAACACAGAAGCGCAAACCTGTGGGAATGCACAGACAGGGAGACAGGGACTAGGAACCGGGTCACATCTGCCCCCAGCCCATGAAGGCATAATGCCGACCTGCTGCCATAGCTCTGTGCATGCACATAAAGGGCTCCACACCCTAGACCAAAGCACACCACGGTTACACCCCCCAGACCTGTGCACACTCATAGCTATATCCTCCCTGGCTGCTGGGTGCCCATGTTCACAAGCACCAGAGTAACATCCCCAACCTGCACCTGTACCTGTGCTGCAATGCATCACTGCACTGTTGTGCTTCACCCTGTACCTGCTCCATATCCACCCCACAAACACAAAGCTTTGGACTGCTGAAATAAATCAACTCCCAAAGTATATCAAGCAAGGTATTTACATGAGATGAAACAACAGATCACTAAGCATATCACAATGTAGACAGATATAGCCCAGCCTAATGATCAAATTAAAACACCAGAGGAGACACAGATATTGGAACAACTAATCAAAGATGTTCATATAACACTACTTAATAAAATAAGTGGGATGGCAAATGACATAAAAGAGATGAAGAAGACAGTAGAAGAGCATAAAGAGGAATTTGAAAGAATAAACACAAAAATAGCAGATATCACAGAGACTAAAGACTTTGTTGACCAAATAAAAAACATACTAGAGGCACACAACAGCAGATTTGAAGGGACAGAAGAAAGAATAAGCG